>VDFB02128859.1:141756-165448 GCA_007258455.2 Sequoia sempervirens
TTTCCTTAATAGCTTCATCTCCTTGTGTCCGAACACTCATCAACCAGTCTGTGGCAGCTTGTGTGGAGGCCTTCATCTTCTCTATGCCAGAAATTGTTTCCTTCGGCAGAAATCCGGGAGTAGAAGAGGAGGATGGATGGAGGGACTGTAGAGGTTTCATGACCTCTTCTAAGCTTTTCCTTAACCTCTCATTTTCCCTCTTCAACTCCCGTTTTGTCTGGGTCTCCTTCTTCAATCTATCTACAATCACAACACTTGACCCCTCAAATTCCTCAATGTCTTGTTCTAGGGAGGCCGACCCAAGGTTAATGGTTTGGACACTGTAATCCTGGCCTGTTACCTCATCTCTTGTTTTATCTCCAGCAGGGGTAGCGATGTGAACTACACGGTTGTGCACTTCATCCCTTTCCAATCGGGAAATTCTCCTGGCAGCCTTCTTCTTCTTCCCCTTACCAATCTGAGATAACATTGCATCCCAGTCAAGAGGAGTGTCCTCTACTATCACCTGTTTCTTCCTTGCTATTTCTTTTTCTAACCAGTCCGGGGCTACAGGGTCCATCCGGATTCCTTCTGTGTAAGTTTTTCCCGGGTCCTCTGTGACTTCCTCCTCTTCCTCAGCTGTCACCTCAACCTCCTTCTCGGCTGTGGCCTTGTCATCTTCTTCCTTCTCAGGAGTCTTCTCGCTCTGAACAGCCTCCTCAATTCCCAATTCTGGAAACACTGGCGATGGAGTCCGAGCAGGCAGGCTTTCCTCCGGTTCTGGTGATCCGCGACCTTTCTCACTCTCCGGAGAGTCCTCGTATTGCACCAAGGGAGAAGTGTGCCTTTCTTCTATCTCCACCTCAAGTTCGGCGGCCTCACTAAATAAGGCTCCTTCTTTGAAAGGTTCCACTTCTCCGCTGGTTTCTTGTCCATCCGGATTCTCCGGTTCTGTTACACTCTGTGGAGGAGAGACAGGCTTGTCCTGTTCAGTGGCTGGCAATACTGGGGAAGAATCCTTTGGCTGTGCGGCATCCTTTGGGGAAGGAGTTCTGGATTTTCTGGTGTATACTTTAGTCTTCTCCCCTCCGGAGCTTTCCACATCCACAATTGGGGGTTCATCCTCCGAAGTCGTTTGGTCTTTCTTCTTCGCCACCCTTGTAGTTCTGGCTTTCTTGGGCGGTGGAGGAGCATCCTCCTCTTCAGCTTTCTCTGCCTCCTCCTCATCCGAGGACTTACTGATGGTTAGAGTCTTCCACCTGCGTTTGCCAATTGGTTTCCTCTTTGTTGCAGGCTCAATCCCTTTAGGACCTCTGACTTTGATCTTGAATGGCGATGTTTTGGCTGATTTCCCTTTGGGGTCCTCTTCCCCGGATTCTTCAGAGGTGGACATGGGGTTGAGATTCCCCATCAAATCAAAAGTGCATGGCACATTAGCATTTTCCAATACCCACACCTCATGTTTAACCCAAGCAAAGGTATACCTCAGCACCGGAGCCATCAAGCCTTCCAACTCTGTCACCTCAGGCTCATTCCAATCAATATCCGCCACTGACCTATCCTTGATGGGCTCATAGACATGGTCCTGGACCAGTTTTCCATCATCTTCCAGCTGATCCGGAATCAGCTTCACATTGTACTGCCTAATTGCCTCTACTGGCAGCCGGGAATACCTTTTCCTCCGTGCATCAAGGTCATCTTTGATATTGACCCAGTAATCTTCCAAATCCTCTTTATGTCTAAATTCCCGGGTACCCTCTTCTGTGCTTCTCCGGTGATGTCAAAGTTCATTCTCTTTGAATGGAAAGAGAATCCATAAGCAGCTAACTCCTCACCTGCAGTGTGGGCTGATTGAATGGAAGGGCACATTTCTCCCACGCCAATCCCAAGGGGAAAGTCACCTCCAAAACCAGTTTTATGTTTCTCCCTCTTGACCACTGCATCAAACTCACAAATTTGTCTCACGACCTCTAGCAGCACAATGTGGTCAGTGGGATACCTGGGCAATCTGTAGGGTGCAACGGGGCATCCATCAATTCGGAGATAAGTGAAGGTGGGGAATTGGATGAACCAGGCCCCGTAATTCTTAATCAGTCCTTTTGCCCCATCGGACAATCTGAGGTGCTCCGCATTCTGAAGGGTCCGGGTAATGTGCATGGTGAAGGCATCATTGGCCCTCCTATAATCTCCGTGTCCGAGGTGCAATTCCGGAAAGACTTCATAGATAATATCCTGTCCAATGGTTCCCGCCAGAGTCAGTCCCTTGTAAGGATAGGAGATGGCCAGTATATACACGATGTAAGAGGACATGGTAAACTTCTTTCCCTCCAAAACATTCCTTAATTGTTTATCTATTTCTGCACTAATTAGACCGGCCCAGTGATAATTCGTTCCTTGGCCTATCTTGGTGATCACATGGACCATCCAATTTTCCAATACCCCGGCGGTTTTAAGTCCGGCCACCCTGCTCAACAGTGTAATAGCATCATAGATATCCGGCCTAAACTTCACCCTGTGCAACTGTTTGGGCAATTTGGAGTGGTGAGACTTGGGCTTCTCAAGCCATGAGTTGATAAGCTGCTGAGCCTTAACTGGCTCGTTCTCATAATACGTACGAGCAGTGTCAATGTTTAAGGCACAGACCGAGGGGAGATCCGGCATGCTGAAGGCCCGGGCAATGGAGGCTGGACTGAAGTTTTCCAACACTCATCCCTCAGTGGTGACCACCATCTGTGTGTCAAAAGCGTACTGCCTAGCACACTCCAAAATCAGCTCGTAGCACTGGACTGTTGGAGGGAACCCTGCCACATGTACCAACCCTGAGTTCATCATCCCCTGCCTCAAGGGTGACGGGTCTTTCTCAGCTGTTCTCTGTTTGAATTCCTCATAATGCCAGGCACCAACGTTGGTATCGGACACATCCACCCACACGGAGGATATCTTACTCTCCGGGACCTGACTCTTCATGTCCAACCTCAATCTTTCTGTCTCGGAAACTGAAGATGCCCCTGCACCACCTTTGGACTTCCCAGCAACAGCTTTGCCTGATTCAGCCTACACATCCAAGAATTGTCATTAGAATTCAACTATTGAGTTCATGTCAATCCAAAAGGTTAGCACACATCATATAAATCCATTAGAATCAACTACTAATTGCCAATCTTTCAAGATCTGGAGAAATCAGATAATCTGGGAAATCATGTAAACCGGGAAAATACCGTCGGGACGGAATTTTGGAGAAATCCAACGCAGACGGATTTCTGCTGCCAAAGCACTATTAGCCATGTAAATCATTAATATGTTCGGAAATCAAAGGAAAATCATTAATTTTTCTCTTTGGCAACAAGAAATAAGCATTAACAAACATTCCATCAATCCTATCACCGAAGTATACAAAAGAATGCAATCAGACAGGAAATCCGGAAAAATCAGGATAGGACGGACTTTCACGGACAGCGTAAAATGCACCGGAAATTAACCCTGTCCGCGGAATAAAAGGAAACCGGGAAAATCCGGGAGACCGAAAATTCCGCGACAGCCTCGGAAACCCGAAAAATGGCAAATCGTGCACCAAAACAGGAGCGATCACAAGATCTCCAATACCTAGGCTCGAATGAACCCAAAACCGACGACAATCACCAGACTCGAATATGCAAAGGGTTCCAACACTCAGAAGCACTCAAAGGAAGGATCCCATACTAAAATGACGATGCCCTAAATCGAACAACCACATATCCGTCATTAAAACCAGAGCAAGCTTTTAGGGTTAAAATATCAGTTCGGGATTTACCTAAAAGCCCTCTAATCCTCACAGGACGGGGAAGCCAACATAAAACGAGGCGAAAGTCATTCAAACACAAGATCAAACCATCGCGTTAACCGAAACACCAAGGAAACCCTAAATTCGCATGGTAACACACTCCGCACCCAAAACAAACATACAACACGACCCAGAATTCCGTCGAAAATGTAAATATGCAATTAAATGAACAAACAGAACTTATGAGGCACGAGAGATGGGCTTCAATAAAAAAAACGGATCAACCCGACTAGATAAATACGAAACCCAAAACCAAAACACGGGCCGACCCAAAAATCAACAATGCCCAGTACAAGAAAACCTCAAATCACCATGCAAGCAAACGGAAGGGCGACGAATACATACCATGGATCAAAACGGGCAGAAATCCGAGCTCAGAAAGTCAACCACGCGACAAACACGTCTAAGCAACGAGATACTGGCAGCAACACTCAAGCAATTCACACACAAACACACCAAGATCAATCCTCAAAGCTCAAATGAAAGTTCTGAATCGCCAGAGCAGAAAACAAGGAAGCAATCGAAGTTGGAATGAATCAGAAAATGCCCTAAAGTCGCCCTTATACCCGTCTGAACCAAGGTACCTAAAGCCATTAATGCGAAAGACGTTTACAAGCTTGGGAAAACCACGAGAGCCCACTTGTAGGAATTTTTGGAAAGGAAATCGAGGGGAGATCTTTAGCGGAAACAAGATTCAGCGGAATCGAGAAATCGGGAAGATCGAGACTTTGTGAATCGAGAAGGAGAAAATCTGATAGGACTGAAAAAATCAGTTAGAGCAAAAACGAGGAATCGAGGAGAATCACACCCGAGAAAGCGGACAAAGGAACCATAGCCCGGAGAAAAATCCGCCCGAGCGGAAAATCCGAATCCATGTGAAAACCGGACTTGGCCAAAAACTCAGAATTTCAATCAATTGCAACCCCAAGGCAAAAGGGTAAAACAACAAAACCAACATGTCAAGACCCCAAAATGATAAATCCAGCCAAAATCAAAGGTCAACGATACCAAAAAGAAAAAGTCCCCACTCCCAAATTAAGTGCACTGCTTACAACCTTTCTCAATTTAAGACAATGTAACTCAAATGCAAATGTGTAACAATGTCTAAACAAAAAATGATAACTGTGAATGCAATTTTGGATGTAGATCTTACCAAAATAATTGAAATAAACCCTAATGCAACCTATGATGCAATATGAGATATTTTTTAACTTTTATGTCTTTTTATGATGCCAAAATGAAACCCTAAATTAATAGTGCACACAATGGTTAAATTACTTCAGATTTAAAAAGGTTTATAATGTCAAATAATCAGGTTCACCAAAATGTAACATAGAAAAAGAGAACCCTAGGTTTAATTTCTAAACCTAGGATTGGTTTTTCTCCTTTTAAAAGGTACACTAGGATGCAAATCAACAAGGTGATTAGATTGAATTTCAACCATGGAAGTGAGTCAAAGAGACCTGGAGTTAACCTAATTAGACTAAAAATGCAAGATTTTCACAATTAATAGATCGAAACAAATATTTACAGGAAGATTTGAGAAGGGCAGAGTGTTGTGTACCTATCCTAAAAATTTAGTATTAGTTAGAATAGGACAGTGGTTCCCAAGGGCATCTAATTCCTTGTAGGGGTGTCTTAGATCTATTCACAGTTCTTTGATGTCAGATCTAAGCTCCTAATTCTTGCTTGCAAAGTTATCAGATCACTACTAGATAATTCTATACATGATTTTTCATGAGTTGATAGGGTATAGGGCTTTGAATGCAACAATGGACAAATGATCTTCAAAGTTCCCTCAATCCTCTCCAAACCTAAAACCTGCACATTCAAAGAGAGGGAAAATGTTGTGTCATTTAGGGGCTTGTCATATTCAGACCTCGCATTATTATTTCCACTTCCACAATGGCAATTCCAATGGTAAAAAATGATAAATGATACGAAGGAATGATGAATCAATAAACTATTGCAACTCACCACCCTTCAATGGCTTCCTTGAAGGACTGAAGTCATCCACATCACCTCAATGTCTTGGATCTTTCTTTCTTGAATGCTTGTATTTCTTGGAGACCTACAATGAGGGTTAGCCTTCACAAACAATGATAACATAAACATGCATAAAATCACATAGGATTTGGCATGATGCTTAGATCTTGAATTTTTGTAATAAAGCTTTGAAATGTTCCTCTTGACTTGCTCTCAATGTTCACATGTTGCTAGATAATGATTGTTAATTCTAGATAGATTTCAAATGATGCAATAACTAGGTATTTATAGGAATTTATTCCAATTTCTCACAAATTAGATTCTAATAGCTGGCATTTGTAACCTGAATTTCAAATGTTAAAATGTCGACAACAACATATTCAAATTTGGATCTCGAAAAAATAGGGGGACTTAGACACCCAAGGGCATCCCAGTCTTGGCCCTATTTTCTAGAATTTTAGGTTTTGGGGAAAAAACATTAAATAAATGCATTTGTTCAATGCTTGCATTTTCTTAGAAAATGATAAAAATAGTCCTCAGAATACATAATTTAGTAAATTTGAAACTTAATTAGGCTCAATAATTTAGGGGGGATAAAACATAGTGTGAAATTGTCAAGGGTAATAATTTATGACACTACAATATCCATTTTATAAAATTTGAAATTTGAAATTGTAAGAGAGGGGGACCAACAACATCAAGGCTCCAAGTCATGAAGAGTGAGAGCAGAGGGATTCCCTAACTTACCTCACTCTAAAATATATCTTGGGGTGAGGATCAATAATGAAGAGCACTATATAGTACTTTTGTCACTATATAGACCCAGAGTTTGGGTTTAGGCTAGGCAAGCTAGTTTTCAGAGTCTACACTATACCTCAAACAGTTGTCTATCTGAGGATGGCAACACAATTCTAGGACGACAACACGACACATTGGTGTCTCTCGGGTGCGCTAGCTTCCATACATCCAAAAAATGCCAAGTACAATATGAAATTCCTAAAAAAAAACTAACCTAGCTAGTTGATTGTGACGAGAAAAATAGAATAATAAAGTATGAGAAATAGAGACGAAGATGATAAAGAAAATAAATGAAGGCTAGGGTGACAAAGATAATCTGACAATAGCACCAGTTCGCAAGCTAGCTCCATGTGCACATTCACCTACACACAAGAAAGAGGGAAAATTGTTGGGGTTGTATAGGGGTCTGCCTTAGTCAAACCCCCATTTTGGTGTTTCCACCTCCACAAACAACTAGAAAGCAACGAAGTAGAATATGTGATAAAGAAAAGAAAAGATAGAAATGAACACTACAAAAAAATACTATGCTACTCTAACAAATCACAAAGGAGAGGAGTGAAGCATTACTACCTCCACCCAAAAGCTCACTAGCCAATGGAGGAGAATGCAAGGTATGTACTTGGTAAAGTCACCACAACTGCAACGGTGATGAAGGGGGGTCTCACAAGACTCTAAGCCCACACTTTTATAATTTTCCTCACACTTGCAATGTGGAGTTGATGGAGCTTCAAAGTTGCTCCAATGCTAAAAAATGGAGTGCTATAATGCTTGAGAGTGTGAAGAAGCCGTAGAAGATTGCTAGAGAATGTGAAGGAAGGATGAAATGAAGTGAGAATGGATTATTTTGAAGGTGGGATGAGAAGGAATGAGGCATTTTTGGGTTGGTTGGTCAAAGAGGGATGTTACAATTCACCCCAATTGGGTGTGTAATGCCTCTACTAACTTTAGATGCAAGAATCCATCAGAGACGACAACACAACATGTAAATGCACATGCACTGCATGTTCATCCTCAATAAATATTATCACCGACCTCTTATGCCCTTCATCGCTGGAAGGGCCAACCTCTAATTTTTGCTTCGTCGAGGGATGTGAACTCCCCACAAATGAGGCAAGAGGTGTAGAGGAGGAGGAGAAGACCACAATGGACTCCATCGAAGTATTTAGTATGTCCATGGGCTTAGGGAATGGCGGGATGTCCAGAAGGGACATCAATAGGGTAAGCTTACCTAAGGGAGTGATAATCACCTTCACCTTTTTGGGGTCATGCGCACTCACACTCACAGTGGGAGCTGGAATCGAGACTGAACTCAATTGAATGGAAGCAGAGGGGACGAGAGAGGAGGATGCATCAGGATGCCCTAAAGCAGGGGTGGTCAACTCCTCCTCCTTTCTCTATAAAGCAGCCTGCTCAACTACCAAATCCATTTTTCAGTGCTTACGCTCACGCACAAGGCGGTTTCTACGACTCTTTGAGCTAGAGGCCAGAAGCTGCGAAGGGATAAAAGGCTTATGCTCAGCCATAAGGGTGTCCATCACAGCCATCTCTAGCGGAGGGATAGATTCTTGAATGGGAGGATGGAGAGGCTGAGAAACAATGGGGGGAGTTGGCTCTAGTGCCTTGACAGTGAACCTCTTCCCATTCACTTCTTTAGGATTAGGAGTGGTAGGAGGCCATGGAGGAAGAGACATAGAGGATTCCCCGTGAGGACCCTTTCTTCTACCGTACAGGTAGGGTCAAGGTCCAGGAGGCATGGTAGGAAGTTTTGATATCCTAATCTTAGCTTTACGCCAATTAGGCACCATCAGACTTCTCATGTAAGAGCTAGGAGTATTCATCCAATACTCTTCTTTAGAAAGAGGAGAAGAAGAGGAACCCTGAGTACAGGCAGGCCTCTTATTTCCCTTTTGAGAAGAGGAGGCAGTTTTTTGTAATACTAGAAGGGTCAAATTTGGCTATCCTTTTCCCATGTCTTATACTCCACATATTTTTGTAAAGTAGGTCCATTCTTGGAGGAAGTGGACCAACCAAGGCAAGCCAAAAATGATCCAATGAGTAGCCTCTATGGGACACCAATGACTGGTATCTAGTGTCATGCACAACATGCAAAACACCTTCATGGGAGAATTTCAAACACTTATGTATGACGGAAGCGATTCTATTCATGGAAGGTAGCCAAGGTATGCTTAACTTCACTCTAAACAATTTTGATTCCAGGATAACATCAAAAGTTGTATTCACAACCCTAGGTCCAACTAGGACAGAAAGAGTTAGTGAGCCATACGACTTGAGAGATAGGTCATCATGCATACAAATGGTAGATTTTGTTTCTTCATACTTTTCCTTTTGTAAAGAATTCAGCCACAATGTCTCCTCGGTAATGACATTCACTTGACTTGTAGGGTCAACTAATACCCTTATCACAATGTTCCCATTGAGACAAGTGAGAATGTAGAGGAGAGAGGGCTTGTTTTTCAAGGGCACATCCTACGAGGTGAATGTTACATCCAATGAACCAGTCACAAGCTACGTAGGAGTAACCGTAACCATGTTAACATACGCCTCAAGTTGAGTGGTAGAATCAGAAGGATCAATAATTAAGTTAGAAAAATGCGATGGAAACAGGTCCGTGTATATGTGCAACTCACTATTTTCTTTTGCCACCGATTTATTCATATTTTTCTTACTCCCATCAAGATGAATAGTACCATCCTCAATGTGGTCTTGTATCTCATGACACAGGCGCATACATCATTCAGTATCATGTCTGTTAACTTGATGGTACTGACACAAGGTACTTGCATCGTACCAATCAGGGTAAGGTTCCTTGAGAGGTTGAGGAGTCTCCAAGCTTATGATCTTATCCTTCAACAACTTCTGCAAGATGGGAGAATAAGATTTTGCTAACTTTGTGAACTTTCTATTGTGTCTGAGCCCATTATCATTCATTGTGGCTACTACATTTGCAACATCCTTACCTTTTCCCGAGATTGATACAATAGATTTTCCTTTTGAATGGGAGCGCGAGGATGATCCCTCGAACTGAACTACCATCTACTGGTATTCCTATAATATTGCACACAGATGTGTGAAAGAAGGGTATTTCATAAGGGAAAACTTTTCCTACCAAGGTCTCTGTAGGTTTCCTTTGAACACCTTCTACACGTCATCATCGAGTAGCAGTTACGAGATCTAGGAGAAAATTTCTTGATACCGCACTATAAAATCAATAATCTTCTCATTGTCCCCTTGCTTGCATAAGATGAGATCCGAAAAGGTCATCTTCAATCCAATGTTGGTGTAGAATTTTTTGAGAAACTGATTTACGAGTTGATTAAATGAGAAAATAGAATTTTCAGGTAAGGAACAATACCATTCAAGTGTTGTATCCTTAAGAGATCAAGGAAATACTTTTTCCATCAATGTATCAGGATGGAAGAAGTTTGTATACATGGCATTAAAGGCAGACACATGCATTTTTGGGTCCCCTTTGCCACCATACTTTTTGAATTTAGGAATCTCCATTCCTTGTGGGAAGGGAGTGCTTAATATTGTTATTGATAATGGGACATGTTAGAAAAAGGGTTGAAAGATAGGTTGGGCAGAGGCTTGGGAGAGACTTGCCAGTTGGTTTTTCATACGACCCATATTCTGAAGCAAGGCATTCAAAATAGGGTTAGTAGATGACAAAGGACCAGTGGAGCCTCTGGAACTACCACCACCAGAACCACCTTTCGAGCCACCACCATGACTACCACCAGAGCCACCTCCATGGCCTCCACCAAAGCCACTTCTGCTAGTGCCACCTCTGCTACCATAACCACCGCCACTCATTCCACCATAGCCTCCACCACCGGGGGTAGTAGGAGGGATGAAGTTGAACCCAAGGGGTGTCTTACTAGTCTTAATAGTGGTAGGATTTGGGAAGAGAAAGAGACACTAATCGAGGGCCCTAATTTGGCCATATAGACAAACGTAGTGGGCATTGAAATGCCTAGTTTTCTTTCATAAGTATCGAGCACTTCTTGGGTGGTACTCGATCTAGGCCTATACGAGGGGACATAAGCTTCAAATAGATCAACGAGGCCACATAGGAATTCTATGCCTATTAGATCTTTCCCCAAAAAATGTCTCAATTCACTAGTAAACCTAGTGGCTCTTGCCATGTGTAGTGCTTTCTCCAAATGGTGCACAAGGTCTAGTAACCTGTTATCCAATGCCAAAAGGTTTTCCGCAAGGATATGCACAACCTCATCCTCATCCACAGATGAAGTCATGGGGGATGCTAGAGGAGTAGGAATGTGAGTGATCTTATCCATGAAACCCATCTTGTTAGTGAATCTTGTAGGAAATCTAGTGGTAAATTCATTAGCTAAACCAGTAGAGAAACTAGGGGCCAAACTAGAGGTGACCTTCATCTTCTCCATCAGTAAGTGTCGCACACTTCATCTAACAACATACTTGGAAGCCATGGATTGGGTTGTGATACTCCTAAACCTTCAAAACACTCACGGGTTACAAAAATATCAAGGCACAAGGGACAAGCTTCAACACAAATGAATGGGTAGACATTGTTCACATCAGGTTCACCAAAAATGTAAGAGAGGGGGACCGAACTCATGAGAAATCATGAAATGAAAACAACATGAACATACACTAGAAAGCTAATGGTAGCTATTTCATTTAATCAACATAACCCTTTTGAACTTATGCATCATTCTTAAAAGGCTTGATCTACATACATATTTTAAGAAGGAAAGTTGAATTTCATAGCTTTAAGGTAGGAATACAGACATAGAAAAGCACAGTTGAAAGCTTGCATAGTCTAAAAAATATAAAAATGAGAGGAGTCTGAACACTAACACTGGCTTCCAAGGTAAACTCTGTGTTTTATATTCCAAAATTGAAATGAGTTACAAAGCATACATTAGCTGAGGAAGGATCGTTAAAAATCACTAACTCTTGAGAATGCATAATCCGAACTCCTCCTTTACAAAGAGGAAAAAATGCCCTATATACAAAAAGATGTCAGCCCCTAGGGCTTAAAAAAATATCAATCTTCAGAAAGATCTACCCTTAGATCTTTTGAATGATGTTAATGTTGCGTCCATTCTATCCATGTCGGTGGAGAGTCACTCCAGGAATGGCCTCCTTGATCTTTTGCAACCACAGTATTAACTTCATGGCCTCCGTGTCCACCCTCGAACTTCCCTGCCGAACTGCCTTGAATGCCTTGAGGTATTATCATTAATGTCTATCGACCTTCTCCAGTTGACATCCCAGTTGTCCCTGTGGTCTCCGCCCTTCTGTTTACCGATGACACCTCCTGGATATCGAACGATTATACTCTGCAACAGAATCGGCAAGCATATACCCGTCGGTGAGAGTTTACATCGAGCTGCAAAAGTCACGTCGATTTCAAAAATTGTCACCCAGACAATCATTGTCAACCATAGGTCTCATCGAAGCCTATAACAGATCCATCGCTATCAGGAAGGCACCACCAAGTCGGCGGGACTTCATAGCGAACTCCTCCATTCTCTCTGAGCTCACTTCATTTCGGCAAGACCCTACATGGGTCAGCAAGATGTTACACCAGGGCATTTCATTTTAGTGAGACCTCACCCTATTGTTGAGATATTATACTGATGACGCCTTGCTTTGGCGAGAAATCCTATCGAGCTCTCTTTGTTTCAATTGGGGAGACTTTGCTTGGTTGGTGAGACTTCTCGCCAAGCTCACAACTTTTGCTGAGACATGTCCATGTTGGTAGGACATCCCCCCAAGCTCATCATCCTATACCAAAGGCACCATCCTTTTGGTGAGACATCATCCGGTCACTGAGACATCACAGCGAGGCCCACCTTTTCTCCCCGTTGACATATCTTTTCGCCGAAACTTTTGCTAGTCGCCGAGACATCTCCCCAAGCTCCTACTCTTCGGTGAGACCCCCGGCCTTCGGTGAGACATTACGCCAAACTCCTTTCCTTCGCCGATGCCACTTCACTTCGGTGAGACCCTATCAGGTCGGCAAGACTTCTCAGCGAGATGACAATCTTTTGGTGAGCTCAAACCATTTTGAGGAGACTCCCCTATGTCGGTGAGACATTATGCCGAAGGAAATCCCCTTCGGCGATACTTTACACAGTCAGAGAGACGTTACCCGAACCGAAATCATTCCCCCCGATGCCACCCTTGTTAAAAACTATCGGCATGACCTCCCTCCAAGTAGAGAGATACATGAAGACTCACGGGGACCCGAATGTCCTAGCAACGGGCGTATTAAACCAAGTAGAACGCACTGCTAGTTGGCAAGACAACAGGAGGGTCTTGCCGAATTTCTTCTCTGATGAGTTTTTTGTGCCAAAACTGATCGAGGCATGCCTTCCAATAGACCTCCTTGTGAAATATCCTTAGGTGCATGATCTAACCCTTGATGCAAATTCCCCATTTGGCCTTTATGAACACCTGAAACACAATTTGCCCTACCTGATGAGCCCGTAGGTGAAAATCCGACAACATTTCTGGTGACCTTTACTAGATGTTTGCCTGCTAAACATAGAAACCAGTAGCCAAAACTTGTCCATTGGGCATGGGGTCATTAGGAAAACTCGAAAACATTCAAAAGTGGCTTGCATCTCCTGCAACTCACTTGAGACTCATAGAATAGATCAGGACAGTGGAAACCTATGAAATCAGAGAAACTGAAAAGAAACTATTTACTGTGTTGGAACAACACTTGGGGAACAAAACAACATTTAAACTAAAGTAGCGAAGCACTTATTGAAAGCATAAATCCTATTTTAATATGTATAATGGAGGAACCCATCAGACTTCAAAACAAGGCTTGAGGTGTATCCCATTGACTGTATAGGAAGCACTTCACCTTTAGTTGTGGCTAGTTAGTGTGCATTGTGTTCTTTGCAGTCTTTAAAAATAAATGGACCCATCCACATGTTGTCAAACTTGGTGTGATGGCCTGGCCTGCTTTTCATAACATCCCATTTGAGAACAATATCACCTTCTTTAAAATTTTTGACTATATCTTTCTTGTCAAATGTTCTCTTTGTTTGAAGCTGATGATACTCCAAAGTTTTCATTGCCTTGTCTCTTGATTCTTCGACCTCCAAGAGCTTTGCATATCTCACGAACATTGGGTCCTTCTCTTCATACATCTCTAACTAGTGAACAATGTCTACAGATAGAGGTAACCTGAAAAAGGATATTATCAATAAGAACATAAGGAATTGACTGCAATCTGAAGTATCTTCGTTTTGCTCTATCCAGACCTAGTGGACATTCACCAGTACGAAGAAAGTGGGTCATTTCTTGAACCCAACTTGCTACTGATGCAGGTGTGGCAGCCTGAACATTTTGAGACTCATTCGTATTAGTTAAAACAACACCAGTTTCTGATTTCTGTGCATCTTCAGAAGTGGAGGTAAGTTGCTCACAAAGTCCTCTACCCCTGACAAGTTTTGTGATGTTGATGTTAACATCAAATTTCATTACCTTTGTGATCCATCCTGCTCTTTTCTCACTCAGATCTTTGTTCAACAAAAATTCCTTCACACTTGAGTGTGCAACCAGAATATGAATTCTATTGTTTGAAACTAGAGGCTTAAACTTCTTTAGGCTTCTGATCACAGCGAGAACATGTTTCTCAACAAATGTATACTTCTCTTCATAATCAGCAAGTACTTGACTAAAGAAAGCTATTGGCTACTCTAAATTATCATTATTTTTATGAACCAGCATAGCAGAGATTGAACCAACGTTGCCAAAAGCATACAATAAGAAGTCTTTAGAGAAATCTAGATTTACCAGTGTTGGAGCTGATGCTAAAGCTTCCTTGATTTCTTCAAAACTGCATTTTGCTTCTCCAGTCCAGCTAAAAACTACATTCTTTTTAAGCATGGCGGTCAAGGGCTATAGTAAATTTGCAACATCAGGAATGAATCTTCTTAGAAAGTTGATTCTCCCTAAAAAGCTTTGCAATCCCTTCTTGTGATTGGGTAATGGCAGTTCAAGTATAGCTTCAACTCTTTCAGGGTCAATGGTAACTCCATCTTCTAACACTATGTGACCTAACAACTTACCTTCATGAACTGCAAAAATACTCTTTGTCGGATTAAGAGATATTTCATACTCTCTACATTTTTCAAAAACTTGCTTGAGATGTGACAAGTGTTCATCGACATTCTTTGAATATACGGTTATGTCATCTAAGTAAATCAGCAAAAAAAATTGAATTAAACTCTGAAATTCCATGTCCATGGCACGTTGAAAGGTGGCACCAGCATTGGATAAACCAAAATACATTCTCTTGTAGGCCATAGTGCCCCATTTTTTTGTAAATGTTGTTTTATACTGATCCTCCTTTTTGACCATAATCTGGTTATAACTAGAATATCCATCCAGAAGGGAAAATCTCTCTAAACCAGCAATGGCTTGGAGAATTTGTTCCATAGATGGCAAGGGATAATGATCTTTCAGAGATGCTCTGATAAGGTCTCTAAAATCTACACATAATCTTATCTCACCATTCTTTTTTCTAACCAGAACAAGGTTAGAAACCCAGGATGTGTGTTTAATTGGAAACATGATACCCCCCTCAACTAACTTGGTCAGCTCTTTGATCATTAAAGGTTCAAGCTTGGGGTTCAATGGTCCTTGTTTTTGTCTAACAGGCTTGGCATCAGGTTCTAACTCAATTGTATGTTGTGCAATATGAGGATCAAACCCTCTTAAGTCAAAATATTTCCAAGCAAAAACATCATCATATTCTTGGCATAAAACAATGAAAGCTCTATTATCTTCAGCTGAACAGATTTTGCCTAATTTGAGAAGCTTACCTTTAAATATTTCCACTTCTTCATAATGATCTTCTTTCACTTGAATTCTGAATTTGTTCTTCTTAAGCTGATCATTAGAATTGAATATGGATTCCAAGGTAACCATCCCTTTGGGAAGCTTATTTGTCTTCAGCTATATCACTTGATCATCATGCTATTGTTTGACCTTTTCTTGGTTTACTACGGAAAAATGATCTTCTTGGAGCAGAAAGGTTAAAATTTGTTCATCATTTTCAAATACCTGCCAGTTAATGTTGTTATCAGGAATTGATGGTCTGATAACCACCTTAACATACTATTGTATTTTGTCTTTTTTAATATCAGCTGGGATATCAAACTGCACTCCAATTGTTGCAAGTATGACAACATGTTTATTCTGATTTTGTGGAATAGAAATCAGATTGAAGGCATTAAATTCTTCAATTATGTTCCATAATCTATTTCTATAAGACTTCAAAGCATCATTCCTGGCAACATTCAGCCCCCTGATCTGATTAACTATCAGTTCACTGTCTCCATAGACTTTCAAACAGTCAATTCCTCTTTTCCTTGCCCATTCAAGGCCTTGGATAAGTCCTTCATACTCAGCAATGTTGTTAGAACATGCAAAAGCAAAATGAAATGATGAAAAATACTTATCACCCTATGGAGAAACCAGCATTGCACCTCCACCTGCTCCATTCTTGCTTCTGGAACCATCAAAAAACATTTCCCAAAGTCCACTTTGTTGTTGCAACAATTGATCTATACCTTTTTCAAGGTTTGGAATCTCTGCATTAGGTTCAAGCATCACATAATTACCCATACCAGTATCTTGAGTAAAATCTACAGGACTATCCCACATATTTTCAGCCACCCATTCATGTAGAAGCACATCAGGAACAACTTCTGATTGAAGTTCTTGAGCGGTAGCCAGTTCACTGTCAGAAAAAAATGACACAATTTTTGTCTACAACAGTAGGAACAACGTTGATAGGACTTGGGTTATATGGCTCAATGTGCTCTTTAGCTAACTTTTCATATTTAATAGTAACTTTGATTCCATATCTTGTTCTAAACAACATATGCGACCAGTCATCTAACACATAACCACCTATCTTAGCTGTAAAGTCTCTTGAGAGGCACAAAGAAAAGAAAGGTGGGAGATCTATGACACATATGTCCTGAGGAACTGAAAAATTAGGACAAGCGTGAAGGGTAAGACTTGAATATTTAATAACACCCAATGTATTGACAAAAGTACCATCCAATTGAATCACTCCTTTCTCTAAAGACTGATACTTCAATCCAATCCAAGTTTGTCAGCAATTTGCTTTGGCATTACTTAGCTACTAGCTTCACTGTCTACCATACAGTTATGAACTAACTTATCACCTATGATTACTGACACGTAAAATGGAGGTGGTTTAACTCCTTTTCCTGTCTCTTTGCTGGGTTGTTTATCATTTCCTTGAGGATTATTTGTCAACACAATTCTAACTTGACCTATTAGAGACTTAGATTCATCAAACACTTTAAAATTTGACAAAGCTGAGTGTAACATATCTTTTTGACCTGGGATAGCTAATGAATCCCACATAGACATCGTTACATTTGTCTTTTTAATACTATCAAGAATGTTATAGGGTATAGCTGGGTTTAATTTATGATGTACCTTTATGCCAGCGTGGTCGGCTTGCAAGCGTGGTTGCTCCTTCACTGGGAGTTGTTGATTTCTTTGCGATCCATGAGTCATTTGAGAGGTAGATGGTTCTACCGCTGATGCTTTTCCTTTATTAGCTACTTGATCAAGCTCAAAACCTATTTTCTTCACCCTTGTGTTAGCTGCTATTAGAGAATCATCTACATTCAATCCACAAAATTCTTCACCTTACTAGTTAAGTAGGGTAGTGTCACTGGTAGGTTGATCTTGATGTTGTGGACATGCATCATTGAATTCATTATGTTGTGAACTTGAGGCATTATGTACCATAAGTGTCTAATTAATGATTCCATTTGAGCAAGTGGCTTGAATGTGAGATTGGTTGCAAGGGTAACACCACTCATAATCTGCTACTAAATTGTTTTGAATAGGGACAAGATCCTTAACTGCACTAATAGGTGCTGGAGCATAAGCCTGAAAAGGTCTAGTATTTACACCCTGTCTTGGGCCCTAGTAATTGCCTTGGTAAGCTTGTTTATTACCTTGGTATTGTTGTTACTGACCTAAATTTTGCTGTTGATAAGGCCTGTTATACGATTGCTGCTTTTCCAAGCTTACAAGTTTATTACAAAAAGTTTGTAATAAACTTTTGATCTCTTGTAACTCATTTGAAGATCTTGAAACAACAGCTTCTTGTGTTGAAGTAGCTGATACCGCTGGAACAAGTGGAAAAGGTGCAAAAGGTGGTATTTGCAAAGGGATATTTGAATGAATATTTGGGAATATAGGCATCGGTGGCCTAGGAGAAAGTTTACCAGCTTGTATTAGGTTGTTTTTCAGCTCTGATTGCTACTTCAAATGCATCCGGTAGAGAAACACCCCCCATTGATTGTATCATAACAGCTATATCGTTGTTAAGGGCCTTCAAAAAGTACAAAAATGCATATTCTGAAGGTGGTCTCACTATTGTAGGAATCCTATCCCAGGTTCTTTGAAATCTAAAATTAAAATCATTCATTTTCTCCTAAGGATCCCTCTTAAGCGTAGTTAATTGTTCCAACAAAGAAAAATTATCAGACCTATCCTAAAACTGCCTATGTAATTTGTCACCTAATTCATCTCAAGTGGCAACTGAACCTACTCCAAGGCTCCTAAACCATTGTAATGTTCTTCCTTTGAATGATGCTGCAAGAAGTCTTACAACTACGTCTTCTTATGTAATGTAATGCACACCACATAAGGAAGCCACATCTCATATATGTTCAATCGGGGTAGTTTGGTCTTCCCCAGTGAAATTTGGCAAGCTTTTCAAAGCTACCATTGGAATATCATTATGGTGTGTCAAATTTAATGGACTACCTCCATTAAATGGCACAAAAGGCTGATTTGTGGGAGCAACCATTAGAGATGGGTTTGCCTACATTCCTGGTGAAACAAAAGCTGGGGCAGTGGTCTGGAATCTCACAGATGGAGGAGTAGATTTGGTTCTTCTAGAATAGATAACTATTGTCCCTGACCTCTCTGTTAGGTGGTGATAGCTGCAAATATTCGTAAGGAACTAAGCTGCTCCTTATATGAACTCTTCTCATAAACTATAAAAGCACTGGTTCTAAAGTTCTTTCTCTTTATGGAGTTGCCAAGTATGCAAGAATGACTTCTGCAAAGTCTAAACTTGTTGGTTGCATACCAAACCAACAGTATAATGTGGAACTTCTCCCACCGGGCGTGCCAAAAACTATTATCATCTAAAGTTACACCTTGTTGAACCTGATGTTCAACACCTTAGTGTAACATGGGAAGACCTCCAAAGCTATGGGTCACTTATAAATAGAGGTCAACCTCCGGAGAAGGCCGGCTTCCTTTGGTATCACCTAAACTACTGATTTTTGTAAAGGAAAAGGGAGAAAGAGCGCATAAAAATAAAACTAAATACTATGGTGATACACCGAACTCACGAGAAATCATGAAATGAAAACAAGATGAACATACACTGGAAAACTAATGGTAGCTATTTCATTTACTCAACATAACCCTTTTGAACTTATGCATCATTCTTAAAAGGCTTGATCTACATACATATTTTAAGAAGGAAAGTTGAATTTCATAGCTTTAAGGTATGAATGCAGACTTAGAAAAGCACAGTTGAAAGCTTGCATAGTCTAAAAAATACAGAAATGAGAGTAGTTTGAACACTAACATTGGCTTCCAAGGTAAACTCTATGTTTTATATTCCAAAATCAAAATGAGTTACAAATCATACATCAGCTAAGGAAGGATTGTTAAAAATCACTAACTCTTGAGAATGCATAATCCAAACTCCTTTACAAAGAGGGAAAAATTCCCTATATACAAAAAGATGTCGGCCCCTAGGGCTTACAAAAATATCAGTCTTCAGAAAGATCTGCCCTTAGATCTTTTGAATGAAGTTAATGTTGCGTCCCTTCTGTCCATGTCGGTGGAGAGTCGCTCCAGGAATGGCCTCCTTGATCTTTTGCAACCACAGTATTAACTTTATGGCCTTCGTGTCCACCCTCGAACTTCCCTGTCGAACTACCTTGAATGCCCTGAGGTATTATCATCAATGTCTATCGACCTTTGCCAGTTGACATCCCAGTTGTCCCTGCGGTCTCCGCCCTTCTGTTTACCGATGACACCTCCTAGATATCGAACTGATTCATCACTTTATTCTCAAAGAAAATCCACATTGCTTATGTTCCGCTGATCTTCTTCACAGGGGTCAAACTGCCACAACTCTCCTGTAGCCTCCTCTGATTGGTTGAATAGATGTTACATGGGATCTCCAGATTGTCAAAGGTCGCTCTGATTAAATTGCATGTCGGTGAGACACCTACCGTGTCTCCCCGATGCGATTATACTCTACAGTAGCATCAACAAGCATATACCTATCGGTGAGAGTTTACATCGAGCTATGAAAGTCACGCCGATGTCAAAAATTGTCACCCAAACTATCGCTATCAGCCAAAGGTCTCACCGAAGCCTATAACAGATCCATCGCTATCAGCAAGACACCACCAAGTTGGCGGGACTTCATAGCGAACTCCTTCATTCTCCCCGAGCTCACTTCATTTCAGCAAGACGTTACACCGGGGCATTTCATTTGGGTAAGACCTCGCCCTATCGGTGAGACCTTATGCCGATGATGCCTTGCTTCGACGAGAACTCCTATCGAGCTCCCTTTGTTTCAGTCGGGGAGACTTTGTTTGGTTGGTGAGACCTCTCGCCGACCTCACAACTTTATCTGAGACATCTTCGCGTCAGTAGGACATCTCCCCGAGCTCATCATCCTATACCGAAGGCACCATCCTTTCGGTGAGACATCATCTAGTCGCTGAGACATCATAGCGAGGCCCACCTTTTCTCCCCGTTGACATATCTTTTTGCCGATACTTTCGCTAGTTGTCGAGACATCTCCCCGAGTTCCTACTCTTTGGGGAGACCCCTAGCCTTCAACGAGACATTACGCCAAACTCCTTTCCTTTGCTGATGCCGCTTCACTTTGGCGACACCCTGTCGGTTTGACAAGACTTCTCAATGAGATGACAATATTTTGGTGAGCTCAGACCATTTTGGGGAGACTCCCTTGTGTCAGTGAGACATTATGCTAAAGGCAATCCCCTTCGGCGATACTTTACGCAGTCAGAGAGATGTTACCCTGACCGAAATCATTCCCCCTGATGCCACCCTTGTGAAAAAATGTCGGCATGACCTCCCTCCAAGCAGAGAGATACATGAAGACTCATGGTGACCCGAATGTCCTGGCGACGGGCATATTAAACCAAGTAGAATGCACTGCTAGTCGGCAAGACAACAAGAGGGTCTTGCCGACTTTCTTCTCTGATGAGTTTTTTGTGCCAAAACTGATTGAGGCATGCCTTCCAACAGACCTCCTTGTGAAATATCCTCAGGTGCATGATCTAACCCTTAATGCAAATTCCCCATTTGGCCTTTATGAACACTTGAAACACAATTTTTCCTGCCTGATGAACCCGTAGGTGAAAACTGGGCAACAATAGCTAAGCAACTTCGTCGCACCTTTTCTGTGATTCATCAGTGGACTTCATCAAAATTGTGATGAAATAGGCAAGGAGTTACGATGAAGCCTTCATCGCAGCTAAGATGCATTGTCAGACCTTTTCTGTGATTTGTCGATGTCCTTCGTCGAAAATGCGATGAAATGTGCAAGGTGTTACGACGAAGCCTTCGTCGCAGCTAAGCAACTTCGTTGGAACTTTTCTGTGATTCATCAGTGGACTTCATCGAAATTGTGATGAATTGGGCAAGGAGTTACAATGAAGCCTTCGTCGCAGCTATAGCAACTTCATCAAACCTTTTCGGTGATTCATCGATGGTTTTCGTTGAAATTGCGACTAAACAATGCAAATTTTTTTTAAAAAAAATATTCATTGAAATGTACCATCACGGAGACTCTTGGCAATGACCATCGAATCCAACCCATCAGTGAGAGACCAATCATCAGCACAGGATAGAAAAATCACTTCGATGGTCCATGTCTTGTCGATGACTTCCTTCAGCAAGACAGATCCAATGTCACACAGATCTGACCTCTTCAGGAGTTTTGAACACTGTTGTTTATCAGCAAGACATTCTGAGGGTCTCGCCAATTAAACAAGTGTCTAGGAGAAAGTAAACAAATGGAACCTATTAATTTTCTTATTTTGGGGTTCTTTAAATCATATAATAGATACCATCTTCTTGTGTATAATGTACTTATATCATATTTGAATTCGAGACCAATTGTCATTGCACATTCTATTTTACTTACATAGAGTATTCTATAAGCAATATATTGATAATGCCAAATGATTTATGGTGTTGTACAATTCTACCTATCATCACAGTTCTGTTGTTCCCCCCGAGAGAATTCTACAAAGACAAGTTTACAATACCAAGTCAAATAATATGAAAAAGACTTACTTCCATACAAATTAAATGATTATTCTCACAATGGCAATTGTCTAATTACAACAACAATTCCATGAAAGGTTATCCATGCTTCATAAGAGATTGATTGATCATACATACAAACTGCAAGATGCATAGAAAAAGCATTACACTTGAGAACAACCAAGGGCAAACAAGGGAAGGAGTTAAGAAACAACTCTACCTATCATCACAGGTTTGTTGTTCCCCACTGAGAGGAGATCTTGCAAGACAAGTTTACAATACCAAGTCGAATAATATGAAAAATACTTACTTCCATACAAATTAAATGATTATTCTCCTGAAAAGTGAGTACATCTAATTACGGTAACAATTCCATGAATGGTTATCCATGCTTCATAAGAGATTATTGATCATACATACAGACTACAAGATGTATAGAAAAAGCATTACACTTGAGAACAACAAAGGGATAACAAGGGAAGGAGTTAAGAAACAACTCTACCTATGATCACAGTTCTATTGTTCCCCCCTAGAGAATCCTACAAAGATAAGTTTACAATACCAAGTCAAATAATATGAAAAAGACTTACTTCCATACAAATTAAATGATTATTCTCACAATGGAAATTGTCTAATTACAACAACAATTCCATGAAAGTTTATCCATGCTTCATAAGAGATGACTGATCATACATACAGACTGCAAGATGCATAGAAAAATCATTACACTTGAGAACAACCAAGGTCTAACAAGGGAAGGAGTTAAGAAACAACTCTACCTATCATCACAATTCTATTGTTCCCCCCAAGAGAATCCTACAAAGACAAGTTTACAATATCAAGTCAAATAATATGAGAAAGACTTACTTCCATACAAATTAAATGATTATTCTCACAATGGCAATTGTCTAATTACAATAACAATTCCATGAAAGGTTATCCATGCTTCATAAGAGATGACTAATCATACATATAGACTATAAGATGCATAGAAAAAGCATTACACTTGAGAAAAACCAAGGGCTAACAAGGGAAGGAGTTAAGAAACAACTCTACCTATCATCATAGTTCTTGTGTTCCCCCTGAGAGAATCCTGCAAAGACAAGTTTACAATACCAAGTCAAATAATATGAAAGACTTACTTCCATACAAATTAAATGATTATTCTCATAATGGTAATTGTCTAATTACAACAACAATTCCATGAAAGGTTATCCATGCTTCATAAGAGATGATTGATCATACATGCAGACTACAAGATGCATAGAAAAAGAATTACACTTGAGAACAACCAAGGGATAACAAGGGAAGGAGTTAAGAAATGTCTGGATTGAAGAGAAAATGTGTTGGGAAAATGCTAAGTAGTGTCAAGAGAATAGAGCTTGTAGAACATATTCTTGACCTAATCAAGCTCTTGAACAACTTAAACAAAATTAAAATACGAACACATACATGAGATATGTAATGAACTTCCAATATATGCTATCTTTTTCATTAATGCAGAGGTAGGTAAAGGAGAAATAATTATAATTGTAACACTATTCATAGTCCAGTAAATTTTGTTCATAATTTGTGTTCAATGGACCACAGTTTTATCATTAGACTGCCTATCTAATACCATATTTTAATCTAGGGTTCAACTATCTCAGATCTAAAGAAGCACCTTCAATTAACCATTTAAAGTAC
>VDFB02128860.1:0-11220 GCA_007258455.2 Sequoia sempervirens
GCTCCTTATGATCACCTACAAGATCAAAAAATGATATTATAATGCAACCATAAAAAAAATAAGCTCATTAGAAAATTGCAATTGCAGATACATGTTTTTAACATAGCCGAATTATATTTTATTATTTTAAGATGTTATTGATCTAAAAAATAAAAAATAAAAGAAGAGATCCCTACTAATTATTTGAGAGCTTTCCAGAAATGTAAAGAAGTCAAAAAAATTCCTTGTTTTGCACTCAGAAACGCGGATTTGTGAAAACCATATAGAAAATGAAGATCAGATTTTTTTTTATTGTATTTGACCTCCAAATTAAATCTGTAAAATATAGACCCCCATTAGTATTTTAAGAGATTTCCAAAAATGTAAAAATTTATGAAAAATTCAAGGATTTTCATCCAAAAAATCAATTTTATGAAAAAACATAAAATTACAATAACTCCTACAAAAATAATGATAAACCCTCAATTTGTTTATTGTATCCTCTTGAGATGATGTACAAGACTCTGTAAAAATATTGTAGAAAAATTCGCAGCTATGTAGAAGATATGAAGAAATTTGTAAAACCTAAAGTTTTTTCCAAAAAAATGGCAGATCTGCAACAAAAAGTCAATAAAACCTACAAAAAGCAAGCTAGATCAAAGGATTCACATCGGGTTCACCAAATGTAGATAGGGAAAAATCAATCAGATTTAGTATTGAAAACAATAAACTAACTAAACCCTATCAAGCACCATGAAGTACAACTAGAATGAAAATGCAAATAAATGAAAGACATGCAAACCAATTTTCAAACTAGACTTGATTGACCTCCATGGCTCTTCTCCACCTGCATAAGCATGCAAGATTTTGAAGGTTCATTGTTGAAGGAATGTTGGTTGCTCAATTCAACAACATAACAATCTGATGAAAATGACAAATAGAGAATGATAGAGACAGATGGAAGACTGAAGAATGATTTTGATAGAGTGAGGATACTTAAGAATCCACCCTCCTAAATGGATTGTGAGAGGTTGTATTTATAGAGCCTTGATGTGGATGGAGATAAGATTTGATAAGATTCGATAAGGATTTGATTTTTTATTTTATTTGATCAAGGAGGAAATAAAACAAGATAAGATAAGATGTGAAAAGATAGAAAGATTTTGATTCTCTTTTAAAGGAAATAAATCCTGAAAAAGATGAGAAGGATAATTGATGAATTATATAATTAAATAAATTAATTAGATACACATGAGTTTAAATTTTGGAAAGAAAGCGAAAAGATCTTTTAAGATTTTATTAATTAAATAAATATTTGATTTATTTAATTAATATTGAATTTATGATTTAATTAATTAAATAATATAAATTATTTAATTAACATTAAAGGAATGGATGTAAATTATTTAATTAACATTAGAGGAATGGATGGATTATGCATAGAAAGGGAATAAATGAAATTAGTCAAATAAATAAGATTTATTTAACTAATTAGATGATGACATGGGTACCTAGGGCAAAGCATACTACAAGGTGTCTAAATGATGCGATGTTGTGACAAAGTGTTGTAAGTGGACATTTTTGGGTGTCTACAGTAAGTGTGTAAAATATGGTGTTATGTGTAGTTAGGAATCAGGGTGCAATCTCTTTCATTGTTGAAAGTTTAAAAGTTAAATGGGAGGTGAAAATTGAGTAAATGGTATATAAATTTAAAATGTTAAGGCAGTTTGATTTTTGATTTTTTTTTTACACCCTACCATTATTTGTTTGATATCTCTTTGTCTGGATGGTTATAGTGATAAAACATGTTTGAAGAGTTGAACTATATTGCAATGGTTTTATAATGTTCTATTAACCTTGTTATGGCCTAAATAGGGTCTTACCGTAAAGGAAATGAAAGAACTACATGATGACATAAAAATGCATTTGGAGTTGGATCGAGCAACTCCAACACATATTGAATATTGGGAGGTTTGTTTTCCCTCATCTGTCCCTGCAAGTTTGAAAGATGCCTTTTTTGGACCATATACATTTCATCTCTTTGTGTAGAACTTTTTCATATGTATTCTATTGAAATTGATTTGGCTGAAGATAATTTGATCCTAATGGATTTGCTTAATTTTTGGAGTGGATGGTATGTAGATTTTTTTATTGTATTTTACCTTAGCATTAATGCAATCACATGCTCTTTTGTTTCTCAAGTCATTGGTAGTTGGACATACAATTTCCTCAATTTGATAGTCAGAGTAGACTTATTTACTTTCAGTACAATTTGATTATGGGTTTTTCTTACATATAGGAATGTCTTGCAAGTAGTTTGTTATTTAATATGTTTTAGTTTTCTTGTTTTTTCAAGTAGTAAGTTCAACTGTTCAACAATACCTTGCAAGTTCTTTGTTTCTAAGTAGATTGATTAAAAAAATATCCTTGCAAACTCGGTGTGCTATAATTTGGTGAATTGGGTATGCTGCACTTGTCTGAGGTATACCATTTCTTAGGTTATTTGATGATGCATCAAGTTTATGACATCATATCACATCAGTAGTCCTATTTTCTTATTATACATTGTTGTACAACATGCTTATATAAATGTGTTGTGTCTGTGTTGATTATGAAACTAGAACTATATTACAGACTTAAGTATTTCTAGAGTACTATTATCATATGAAAAAGTTCCCTCTAGATGATATTTTATCACCCAAAGGAATCTAATTAAGAACACCATGAAATGTGTTTTCATATGTTGAAATGCATAAATGATAAAAGAGGAGACCTCTTTGTATTCCTACTTGTTCAATTTAGCTTTGTCTCCCACTCAAGCATATACAAATTCATCTCTTTGAAATTCCATGAGATGACATCTCTTTGAGGCATTCCATGAAAGAGTTCACGTTCCTTGTGTATGTTTCCACATTTTGCATACATGTCTGACAGAGAATTTCCAACCATAATATCTGACAAAAATCCCCCATCTATTATGCTCTGATGGATGTTCATACCCTGCTCCAAAGCTCCCATTTTTGCATAGGCAGAGAGAATGCTAGTATAGGTTGTGGAATTTGGCTTCACACCTGCTAATTGCATTTTCTTGAAAGTTTCTAAAGCCTTTTCAACAAATCCATTTTGTGCATATCTCACAATCATCGTATTCCATGAGATGGCATCTCTTTCAGGCATTCTGTCAAACAGTTCACATGCCTTGTCTATGCTTCCACATTTTGCATACATGTCTACTAGGGTAGTTGCAACTACAACATCTGACAAAATTCCTCCATTATTTATGCTTTGATGGATGTTCTTACCCTTTTCCAAAGCCCCCATTTTGGAACAGGCAGGAAAGATGCTGGCAAAGGTTGTGGAATTTGGATTTATACCTGCCAATTACATTTGCTTGAAAGTTTCTAAAGTGTTTTCAACAAATCCATTTTGTGCAAATCCAACAATAATTGCAGTTAGATGTGAAGTTTTCTCCAATTCAAGTGTTGTCGAGCAATCAATGAGACTTCATCATTACTCCCACCAATATTGGAGAGTCTCTCTGATGCTTCCACTGCTTTACTCTTTTCATTCTTTTTGGGCTATCGGTGGGATTGGCTCCTCTGTTACACCAATAGGTGTTTCTTTAGCTGATGGATTTTTACCTTTCCATTGTGACTTATCCTTTCGCCCCATCAGAGGAACTTACCAATGACTCCCATCGACAAATAATAGTGTCCCTGATGGAGATTGATGCATATCGTTGTATCAGGGAGACATTGAGCCAACTCCCACTGATATTAAATTCTCTTCCTAATGAATTTTGCACCTAAGTACTATTGGAGCATTGAGGGGACAATGCATTGAGTCCTGCCGATGTTTATCACTCTTGCCGATGATCTCCTATTCTGGCAAAGGTTGTGGAATCTGTCTTTACACTTGCCAATTGAATTTGCTTGAAAGTTTCTAAAGCCTTTTCAACAAATCCATTTTGTGCATATCCTGCAATTATTGCATTCCATGAGATGACATCTCTTTGAGGCATTCCATCAAAGAGTTTGTGTGCCTTGTGTACGTTTCCACAATTTGCATACATGTCTAACAAAGCATTTCCAACCATAATATCTAATAGAAATACACCATCTATTATGCTCTAATGGATGTTCAAACCCTGCTCCAAAGCTCACATTTTGGCACAGGCAGGGAGGATGCTAGCATAGGTTGTGGAATTTGATGCTAGCATAGGCCGTGGAATTTGGCTTCACACCTACTAATTGCATTTTCTTGAAATTTTCTAAAGCCTTTTCAACAAATCCATTTTGTGCATATCCTGCAATTATTGCATTCCACGAGATGACATCTCTTTGAGGCATTCCATCAAAGAGTTCGTGTGCCTTGTGTACGTTTCCACATTTTGCATACATGTCTAATAGTGCATTTCCAACCATAATATCTGACATAAATCCCCCATCTATTATGCTATGATGGAAGTTCAAACCATGCTCCAAATTTCCCATTTTGGCATAGGCAGGGAGGATGCTGGTATAGGTCATCGAATTTGGCTTCACACTTGCTGAGGGCTTACATTTGACAGTCGAACTTGCCTATCAATTTTTTTTTAAGGACGGTTATCTATTCAAAGGTGCCCTTAAAACATTATGATATACCTTAGTGTAAGTAAAATTATATATAAATCAAATATATATATCATTATAATTCTATATAAATTTTGACAGTCTATCCAAAATCTCTCCTTTCATCTGATACAATCTTCTTAAAATTTTGATTGCATTTTACATCAAAAATCTCTAAATACGGTTTTACGACCATCAAATTTAAGCCCTGCACTTGCTAATTGCATTTGCTTGAAAGTTTCTAAATCCTTTTCAACAAATCCATTTTGTGCATATCCCACAATCATCGTATTCCATGAGATGGCTTTGTGCATATCCCACAATCATTGTATTCCATGAGATGGCATCTCTTTCAGGAATTATGTACTCAAATTACCTTGCAATTGATTAGGTTTTTATAATTTTTAAAATTGATTTAGGGAGGAACACATAGGAAAATATGTACCTAAAAAAATCTCTATATATCATGATTTTTTTAAATTTTTGAGTTAGTGCTGAGTTTCCATGTTGAGTTTGAAGTTGAGCCCAATGTCTATGTTAAGTCTGAGTTTGGTAACTATGATATAATAATTGGTGCCTCCCATGGATTTCATGGTAGACATGACACTAAAAAAATGCTCCTTGGTCTCCTCTCCTAGAGAGAACAAAGGTGGTGGTCCATTTGATATTATAAAATATGGTGGTTAGTCTCAATTCAAATGGGAGAATACTCTCAATTGGCCAAGAGGAATCCACAACTCCTTACAGTCTCCAACAAAATGGTGTGGCCTTGAGAAAAAAATGGTCCATTACTAAAACACAAAATCCATGATTTATGGTAAGGATTCGCCATGTATCTTTTGTAGTGATTTGCGGGAAATGCTTTGAGATTCTTTCATGAATGGATGAGTTTGAAGCTTTTATGAGGAGAACCCCTTATCACATGTTGCTCTATTGTGAAGTGGCGCAACAATTCCAATTTCCAAGTGAAATGTTAATCGTAACAATTATTCGCGTCTCATTCACTTTGTGCTATTTAATTATTTTCTTCGCTTTAGGTCAATCATTTGTTTTCAATTTTATGATGCTAAGAATAAACCATTTGATGAGTTTTATTACAAGCAGGGAGTATGCTAGCAAAGGTTGTGTAATCTAGCTTTACAACTGCCAATTGCATTTGCTTGAAAGTTTCTAAAGCCTTTTCAACAAATCCATTTTGTGCATATCCTGCAATATTGCAATCCATAGACCATAGTTTAACATGATATCAAAACACAACAATTGAGATCTTCCACATCGATGATTGGAATGTACCATTACCTATGAGGGAGTTACCAAAAGATTTCAGTACACTTACATCAATGATTTTAAGTATCTTGGACCTATCAATGGTTGTAGGTACCCTAATTACACTAGTTATTAGGGTGTTGTTGATCCACACCTGTGTTAGGTTGTTGTTCTATTCTTTTTTTAGTTGATTTATTTAATTTTGATGTGTTCCAACAACTCCAGAAATGACTAGTATTAGTCTCAAAGAGAGTGATCAACTTGAATGTACTTCCAATTTTACACCTTGAAAGTGCAGATTGTAGATGGTATTAGAAGTTGATTTTTGGGTCTATGTTAACACCAAGGTTGCACATTCTATAGATATTCTCTAGTTTCTTGAATATAACAAGAAGATAGCCAAAGCATAGTGAATCATCTTAGGTTACAAACAGATCGAGTGCTCAAGAAGGGCGTTAACTATTATCAGATACTTTCAGTAGTTGTACCATCCATTGTAATTTGTATCTACTATTTTTTTCACAAAAGTATTAATGAGTTACACCATGCTATTCTAGGTAACATTCTTATTTTCTTTGCATTATGTCTTTGTATAAATGGTTTTGTATTTTAGTTTATTTAGGACAGCTATTGATAAATTGAAATTCTTGATTTGAGTCTATGACAGGGCTTTTGTTCTCAGTACTTGTAACTGCTGTTGTAACTGATGTTGTGAAAGATGCAGTTGACCGACCTCGCCCTGACTTTTTTTGGCGGTGTTTTCTAGATGGTATATCAGTTGAGAACTTATCAACCTCTAGTACTAAACTTTAGTCTTATCTTTTTTTCTCTTCCTGATTAATGATCATTTTGGTGGCAAGCTCTTTATTTATTGTTATTATTATTTTATCATTGATGATTCAAATTAGCCTTCTAACTGGTATGAGGTTGTTCCAGAAATTTGATAACAATACAGGGAGGGTTGAGTGTCATGGAAATGAACATGTCACAAGGAAAGGTCACAAAATCTTTCGACCCAGTGGACATACTTCATGTAAGTGCAACATCCTATACTTTTTATTAAAATCATTAGGGGAGGTTTCCCTTTATTTCTAACCTATGGAAAATTTACAAGGTGTGGAATATACAAGAATACTTGCATTCATACAAAAATCAGCTATTAGATCAATTATTCAATAACATGTTATCTTAATAAAACAACACCATGCAGAGAAATAATGACATATTTTCTCTTGTAATATTGACTTTTCTGGGTTTTTGATTTGCAAATTTTGAAACCTTATTTTTAGGCTGCAACTCCAAATTGGAGAAGTGAAAGGTGAATACCAACGAGGAAGAGTTTGGAGGAGCCAAAACCAATAGCGGTAGGAAACTTGTGGATTTGAAAGGGGATTAAATGGGTCAAGCCCCTATAGGAGGTCGTTTCCCTTCCAAAAGGATTGCAGTTAAGGAAGGGGAAAATAGTATAAGTATATGAAAATAGGAGTATTTTGTTTATATAGTGTATGTAAGTTGTACAGTGTCACTGAGACATTGAATGTAACCAATGAGATTTTGATTTGCCAATGAGGCTTAATGAAGTAAATTTTTAGAGTGGTTTTTTCTCCACTCATAAATACTATGTTGTGGCTCCTCTCGTCTTCATTTCATGGTGTTTTTTAACATTTGAATATCTATGATACTTGAAGTTTATATGCATAAATTTATGAGGATTAATTAAGTTAGATTTGATTTGTAATGACTAAAGTAATGACTAAATTAATGACTAAATACATGACTAAACTAATGATTAAATATATGACTAAATTAATGACTAAAGTAATGACTAAATATATGACTAGTTAACAACAATCAATGACTAAATTAATGACTAAATATATGACTAAACAAATCACTACCATGACTAAATAAATGACTAAATTAATAACTAAATCAATGGCCAAATCAAGGACTAAATAAATGACTAAAATAGTTTAGTCATAAATTTAGTGGTGTTATAAATGACTACAAATAAACCACTAAAATAGTCACGTGACTAAAATTAATGACTAAAAAATATGACTAAATAAAAGACTAAATAAATGATTAAATCAATGACTAAATCAATGATCAAATCAATGACCAAATCAATGACCAAATTAATGACTAAAATCAATGACTAAATAAATGACTAAAATTGTTGTCATAAATTTAGTGGTGTTATAAATGACTACAAATAAACCACTAGTAGTCACGTGACTAAAGTTAGTCATTTATATGCAATTTTTAGTAGTTTATTTAGTCATATATTGTTGTTTGTGTACTAGTGTAAGGTGGATAAAATGTTGATGTGTTGGTGCAGGGCACCATAGTTTTCATGATGTAAAGGGAGTTGAATGTTGGTTTTTTGTGTTTTGAGTCATTTTGTTGGTGTAATAAGTTCATTCAATACCATTTCAAATGTTTTGGAAGTCAGCTTTGGTCACTAGGAGTGATAGGTAGTTAGATTGTTAAATGTTTTCAATTCTTGCAAAAGTTGTCATGTTGCAAAAATGCAAAAAATGAGAATATGAAGTCATCTTTTGTAAAATGATGTACAAGTCAGTTGGAATTCAAAAATTGGTTGGTAACCATTGTATGGAGGCTGGAAAGGCTTTGGGATTCCAAAGCAAAGGTTGTTGAAACATTTTTGGTGTGGAGTGCAATAAAGAAGTTGCCCATTTTTTGCATTTTCTATGTTTTCACTTTGTTTCAGGCATTCTATGGGTCCGTACAGTACTTACATGTTGTGAAATTGATTTTTCTTGATGAAAATTTGAGTTAACTTTCTAATGCAACTGTTCTAAGGAGAATTCATCAAGTTTGAAGCATTTTAGAGTGATTTTTTTGTAGACCACTTGAAACCCTAAGCCAAGGTATTGAAGTCAATAAAAAAAGTTGTAAAAGCCATTCCATTTAGTAGGAAATGCTAAAACTTGGTGGAATGGCATATGTAGGTGTAGGTTTTTTTTTTTATGAAGTTGTAGGGGTTGGTGATGTTTTTGGCATGTGCAGGGAGCAGATGAAGGGACGAGTTTACCTTTGTAACAGTCTAAAATCCTAGTTGTAGGTTTGTTTTGATAGAAAAGAGTTGAAGCCAAGAGTGTCAAGGCCATGGAAGGTTTGGAGAAGTCTTTGGGGACATGTTAAAGACCTTGGAAACCCTTTGGAAGATCTATGAATCCATTGATATGTTTAAGAAATCCATAAAGGGTACTTGAATCTGTATTTTGTTTTTGTAGATCCCACCTATTTTGGGAGTTATGCCCGATTTTGTCATTTGCAATACTACTAGCAATTAGGCCACTTTAGGAGTGAGCGATGGGAAAAGTGAAGGATCAGGGTATTAGGAGACTTTCTTTGGCTTGAACCTATCATTCTTGTGGTGTTCAATGTGTTTTAGGGGTCTAGTAAGAGTTTTGTGTCCTGGTTACATTTTTGGTGTCTTGTAGGCTTTGTAGAACCAAGTGTCTTGTGAAGGAAGTTTGAGTCAAATGGATGAACAAGAAAAATTGTGTTTCATGCCTTTTAGAAACCTTTGAAGTTTCCCCTACCTCTACATCAATGGGTATCAGAGCATAGGTTTTGATCATTTGAATGAAAGATGTTGAAGTTTGAAGAAGGAAAAGTTGCAATTTGAAGGGAACAAGATGCCTCCAAAGGGAAGTGCAGTCATTGTTGGGGAAATAAGAATGATGAAAGAGTCTCAAGAATCTCTTTAATCCTAACTTGCAGCATTAGAAACAAATCCAAGAAGATGTAAGGCCACTACAAATGAGAGCGACCAAGAGGAAGAGGAAGAGGGTGAGAATGAAAAACCTCAAGGAGTCCAAGGTGATGATGAGTTGGACCCTAATGAAAGAAGTATGGTTAATATGTTGAAGGATTTCAAAGGAAATACTAATGATGTGAAAATGGAATTTCCCATGTATGGTGGGAAAATGGATAGTGAAGAAATGTTTGATTGGATTGATGTACTAGACAATTATTTTGAATACAAGGAGGTAGCAGATGAACAAAAGGTAAAGTTTTCCAAAACCAAATTGAAAGGCCCTACCCTAACTTGGTGGAACTATGTGTAGGATGAGAGAGTGAAGAAGGGAAAAACAAAAATTAATTCATGGGATAGGATGGTGTCTAAAGTTAAGAGTCAATTCTTTCCCGATGACTATGCAATCCAAACTTTTAGAAAGTTGCAAAATCTCAAGCAAAAAGAGATGGATGTCATGACCTACATAGAGGAGTTTCATAAGTTGAGCATTAGATCAGGTCATTTTGAGGATGATGTTGAAAAAGTAGCAAGGTATATAAATGGGTTGAGTTTCAATATACAAGATGAAATGAGTATGGCCACACCAAGAATGGTTGGAGAATGTTTCCAATTGGCTATTAGAGCAGAAGAGAAGTTGAAGAGAAGGAAAGAGAGACAAGGTAGAGGCATAGGAAAAACCTCTAGAGGAAGAGGTTCATTTTCTACTCCAAGACAATCATTAGAAAGTCAAGAAGATACAAGCAAGGATAAAGAACAAGTTGTTGATCAGAGCTCGGTAGATTTAGAGGCAGTGGATCAGGTTTTAGAGGCATATTTGGAGGACAAGGAAGAGGTTCACAAGTATTTACATGGAGATGCTATCAATGCAGTAAATTTTTACATCAAGCATGGTAGTGCAAGGAAGATCAAGCTTCTACTTCACATGGCAGTGAAACAAGGAATCAATTGGTGCAACAAGAAGACAGTGAAAGTGTAAACTCAACATCACAGCATGGTGCACCTAAGGTTGGTGAATCTCTGATGGTAAGAAGGACTCTCATAAAAGCATCAAAGGTAAAGGAGCCATCGAAAAGAAGAACACTCTTCAAGACAACTTGTAAGTGCATGGGAAAGGTATGTAAAGTTGTCATTGATTCAGGAAGTACTGATAATATGGTGTCCATTGAAATGGTTGAGAAACTTCATTTTCCTAGACTACCACATGATACTCCCTATAAAGTTTCTTGGTTGAATGAGGGTCAATTTTTTTTGGTTAATGAGCAAGCTTGGGTGGAGTTCAATACATGAGGGTACAATGATAAGATTTTATTTGATGTATTTCCTATGGATGTGTGTCATTTGCTACTAGGGAGACCTTGAAAATTTGATAGGCATGGAATGTATGATGGTAGGAGGAATACATATGAGATTGAAAAGGATGGAATCTCTTTTAATTTTACTCCATTGATAGAAGAGGATAAGGGACAAACTAAGGCAGCCAATGTGAAATTTTAGGTAGAAAGGAATTCATCAAAGTAGAGAAAGGAGAGAACATGAAACTTGTAGCCACTACTAAGCATGGAGATACTAAAACAA
>VDFB02128861.1:0-28839 GCA_007258455.2 Sequoia sempervirens
ATGTACATGCAATAATGAGGTAGAGAACGACAACCCAGTGGGACAAAACCCCCCTACAATGAGATGACTGCTACAAAGAAGCACTGGAAGAACACTATGGAGTAACACTAGAACCACAATCTGACAAGCAAGGAAAAATAATTCTATCTACAAGAAACCGAAGTGGAATCATAATAATGAAACATTAGACTCGATGGCATGGAACATTGGAAAACTCACAAACTGGAACAACCCTGGAATCTGTGAAGCAACAATAGATGAGATGATGAAAGAATCTGGAAACTGTGTATCTTGATGCTAATGCCAAACTGTGACTAAAACTCTTCCACAAGAACAATTACCATAAAGAATCTAGAACATTAACCATAAAAACATGGCCCTCAAACTGAGAAGGATCTCAACCAATGAGGATCAATAATCATAAACTCCCAATCTAATGTGTGAACCAATGTGAATCTGATATGTGTCGAGCAAAACAAGATGTGGCCAAAAGAAACTAAGAAACTAGATATAACCCATGCGAGTTATCAAATCAAGATGAAGATCGGAGTGCATGCACACTCTAATCAGATTATTGTGCAAGAAACCCCTTGATGGAACTTTATCTTAGTTCATTTATTACAATAACCCAATGATTGTAAAAGGAGAGAATAGTAACATGCATTAACAAAAAACAAAGACCTCTTATCTGTGTAGGGGACTGAACCAACTTTCCAACACTGCAAGAATGGTGAAAAATAGATAAGCGAGTCAAAAGATATGCCTCATGGAGTGAAAACAACATGTGACTTCCAAGGTTGAAAAAAGAATAAAAAGGAAAAACCAAAAATTCACACCTACACCATTGTGTAGAACTCAGAAATATCTTTCCAATGATATCTTATTCGCAAAAAAATGATGTTGTATGCAAAAGTTATGCCCATTTATGTGGAAGTGCTCCAAAAATGTCCAATATGGCCTTCTACAGCCCTCAGTGGCTAAAATAATAAAGCCCCTCGTCACCTGGGTGAACTAGGGGGCTAGCGGATAGGGTGTTGGGCTGAAGCCCTTGGTCATTGATGTGACTGCCATAGGGGCTAGTCAGGCAGCAGGGGGCTGGTGTGGGGGTTTGGACCCTGATGTGACCCTACGCATGGAAGTAGAGCCCTCAATGGCTAAACTTGGGTGGCAGACCAGCTAAGAAGAGCGGTGGAAGGCAGGAGCTGCTGGAGGCAAGGATCTATGGGTGGCCGCCAGGTGGCGAGATGGTGGCGACGCCCATTTGAACTGGCCATGCAAAAACCTGTGCAGTTTTTTTGATTTTTGATTTTTATTTCGTACTCTATGCCTCAAAAAACGTCTCTGGGGAGCCATACAACCCTTGGGTAAATTTTTTTTCCTCTTTGGTTGACAGTGTCAAAAATGGACAAACTTTATATGAAAATAGGGGTTTTTGGGCACTGCAAATCCAACAGTGAGGTTTGTTTTTCCCCAAAGTGTGCAGAAAATTAGGCAACCCCCAGAGCTTCCAGAAAAATCATCGAGCTTGAAACGCTCATAGATTCCTTCAACGATGACCAAAATGAATGAAATAAAATCCATTTTTGACTTTTTCTAGTGCTCTCAATCTAATGGAAAACTCAGATTTGATCCAAGATGCTACATGAATATGCTCAAGGAATGAAACCCTCGAATAATCCTGAACGAACTATGCAATGATTTTCTCAAAAAATATGAGAACGGGTTGTAAATCAACACTCTGATACCATGTTAGAAACCAAGATTAGACATGCAAACTGGAAAACCTTCCACAAAAGAGAAAATTGGAAAAAGAAAAGCTATTTGCAAAAGGATGTGCAAAATATTATTATTCAGGAGTTGATAATTACATGAGATGATTTGCTTTATAAAAGTAAAGTATACATAACCCTAATCTTATCTTGAGAAAAAAGATAGCTCAACAAGATAAGGATGAGAATAATTAACCTAGGAATTAAAATATACCTAGTTAAAGTTATGCAAGTGCAGGGTATGTGCAGGATCATCATGGAAAAAATAGGCCCTTAAGTGGCAACAAAATTAGAAAAATCAGAGTTAGGCAACTTGACGTAAAAATTTGAATAAGTTATCTATATTATGTCAAAATTATGTAAGAATAGAATCTGTAGCAAATTGAATGCAATTTCTAAACTACTATGTTTTTTTTCTAGAAAGGAAAATCTATTTGGTGAAAAATTAAAATTTCAGCAGTAATTAGTCACTAATTCGGGGAAAATAGAAGTAGAGTGTCTATGATACAAACTTCAATAAAAATGATAATGTTTTTGATAATATTTTACCGTCTCAAGTAGGGACTCTTGCCCAGAGCATAGTGCATATTTTTTGCTAATTTTTCCAAGTAAATAATTAAATTATGATTTTTTATTACAGTTTTTAAAATATAAAACTCGTATCTAACCACCTTATAGCAGTCCAAAACTTCATGAAATTTCAATTTTTTGTACAATTCTATAGTATGTGGCGAGCATGAGTGTGATGCATGTTTGGATTAAAAATGTGATGTCGTTTAGCTTCTCGTCATTCAATCTGACCTAGATGAGGACTTTGGTGTAATTTAAATAGAAAATGAATAATAATTAGTTATTAAATTGAAAGTAAAAGGCAAATTTATATCAATGCGTCGAGAATATCCTTCAAAGCCTTTTCGTTTCATCAATATTGGTTAAAAAAATAGTCGTCAGCCACATACCCATCATATTGCCACTTTTTGGCCCATCATGATCCTGGACATACCTTGCAATTAAATATTAATTACACTAACACCTACCTCCCCGAATAATTGTTTCACCTTACAGTTTAGTCGACACCGGTACCCGTTTGCTCATTTCCAAGCCACCTATTTTCCGTTTCAAACACTGTTTCTTCAATTTCACGACTATTATCCTCATTTAAGGCATTTTCTCTCCTTGTTTGCTGGCCATTTGTCCTCACCTCGTCAAGCATTCATTTCCTTGTTCCAGACAACTATTTACCTATTCCAAGCATCCTTTTCCCACCTACCTTTCACTGAATAGGAAACATTGAACTATACTTGGGAAAACCTAACACTAAGCTGGGTAAACCTGACCTTAACTTGGGTGAACCTACCCCAACTTGGGCAAACCTACCCCTCAAACAACTAATTTCACCTTCTGTTAAGTCATTTTGACCATCAGTTCTCCTATTTCGACCATCCATTCCCTCATTTCGAGCATCCGTTTTCTTGTTCTGAGCATTCATTCCCTCGTTTTGAGCATCTATTCCCCACTTTGAACATTCATCCTCTCGATTCAAGCATTCATCCCCTCATTCCGAGCATCCATTTTCCTATTTCAAGCATTTGTCTTCTCATTCTGAGCATCCATTTTCCTATTATGAGCATTCGTTTCCCCATTTCAAGCATCTGTCTCCTCATTCTGAGCACTTGTCTACTCATTCCAAGTAGTTTTCTCTGATTCCCAACATCTATCTTCTTGTTTCGAGTATCCATCTATTTGCTTGTTATGATACCCAGTTGCCCTATTTTGATACACCGTTCACCTATTTCAATGACCCAATTCACCCCTTTTATGGTCTGAAAGTTAACTTGAGTGACCTTGACTTTAACATGGGTGAACCTGAACTTCAATAGGTGAACCTACCCACCCATAGGCGAACTTGACCTCCAATAGGAGGCCTTGCCCTCCAATAAGCGAACTTGAACTCCAATGGGTGACCCTTTCCTCCAATAGATGAATCTTCCCATCAATAGGTGAACCTACCCAAATAGGTGAACCTACCCTTCAATAAGAAAATGTGCCCTTCAATAGGTGAATCTAACCTCCAATAGGTGACCTTTCCCTCCAATAGGTGAAGCTGCCCATCAATAAGAAAACTTGTGCTTCAATAGGAAAACATGCCCTTCAATAGATGAACCTGCCCATCAATAGGAAAACCTGTGATTCAGTAGGTGAAGCTAACCTACTATTGGGTGAACTTGACCTTCCTCTAGTCATTTTGCATCCTCTGTTCACTCGTAACTTGTAGTTTGATCTATCTTCCCATCATTGTCATTTATGTTCATAAACACTTTTCAAAATTCATCATTTCATCAACCAAATCACATAGGTGCATCTTAGACCATCATTAGAGTCCATATCCATCATTGGTTCATCAATCCCAATCACTAAGAATTTGTTTTAGGGATTTTGATTTGTATGCAGAAACTTTCAGAGGCCATAACTTTTGACTCGAGTGTTCATTTGGGCTAAAATTTTATGGGTGGTTGTGTTATGAGGTGGCATGTGGATTCCCAATGACCCTCGATTAGTTGGCCCCTATTTCGACACATTTTTGGGGCTTCAAACTTTCATCTTGACCCTCAAAATTTCAATTTATTATTTTTCTTCAAGTTTTGAAAAATCATTTTTCGTTAATAACTCGGAATGCATGTCTCAGATTTAGGATGTTAGTTGGAAATTCATCCTACCTTAGTTTTGGGAAGTTTTTAGAAAAAATATGGACTCTCAAAGATATGCCTGTGTAGTTACCTAAAATGACAAAATTTGACAATTTTTTAAAACTGCCAAATCTCAAAAAATATGACTGTTAGCACCTTACGTCATCTAGTAAAACCCCTAAACTTGGTTTAAATTCAATCCCTTCACATCCTCCTATCATCCTAATATGAGCTTCAATCCAATTATAATTTGAGCTTTAATCTAATCCCAATATGAGCTTAACCTAAATCCCAACTTGAGCTTTAGTCCATTACCATCCAAGATCTCCTTATATCGAAACAAACCTTAGGATCCATTCCTCCATCTTCCAATTAATCCTATCTATCCTTTCATCACCTTTTCTTTCCTTCTAATAATTCGTTCCCATATTTTTAATCCCTATCCATCTAATCTAACACCATGAATCCTTATCCTTCACCAATGCAACTAATAATAGTAGTCAAGGGGAATCCTAATTACATTGACGATGATAATGAGAGTCTTGTTGATCAAGAGTTATATGACATAGATCCCCTCGATGCTATAATTTCTATTAAGATTCCCCCAACTTCTTTCCAAAATCCAATTACCCCTCCAAGCTATCCTATTACACTTTCATTTTCACCTAATAATGATCCTTATGCTACCTCTAACAAAGGATATCCATTATCTTCCCTGTTTGCATATTCATCATATCCTTCATCTACATCTTTCTCTTATCCAACAACCACATCCTATTATCCTAATCTATCATCCCAATCTTCTCATCCTAACCTACCATCCCAATACTCCTATTTCAATCCCCCATCCATGTCCCCATATCCTAATCCTCCTTACCCGTCTACCTATCCTAATCCTACATTCACACCTTGTTATCCTAATCCAACATCCACATATCCTCCATCCACGTCCTCCTATCTTAATCCACCATCACAATCTTCTAATCCTAATTTTTGGCCCCAATACTTTTTCTACAATCCACCACCCACATACCCTTGTCATAATACACCCACCCATATCCTCATTCCCTAATCCACCATCCCTGTCCTTCAATCCTAATTCACCATACCAATATCCCTATCTTAACCCTTCATCTAATCTTAATCCCCCCTCCAATCCTAATCCTCTATCTATTCTTAGTCTTCCATCCAATCCTATTGATCCATCTAATCCTAGTCCACCAACCCATCATCTTAGTCCTTTTCCAATCCCTAATCCTTCATCCACTCCCACCACCCCAGTTAAACCTAGAGTATGCAAAATTCTCACTCTAGAATTTCTCCAAGGACTCATGACAATGAAGAAATCCCCAACTCCACACCAGGAAGTCGTGGAACCATGCCATCCCAATCCATCATTTATAGTCATTACTAATGAGACCCTTCTCCATCCCACACCTATCATTTCTATTACCACTCCTAGCACCACCCAAATTGCTGAAACCATCCAATCCATTGAATCCATTGAACCCCCATCTCCTACGCTGAGAGCTGTCAAACCCATCAAAGATAACCAAATCTAATCCCCTCCTTCTACTCCTAGGTCCACCCAATCCATCAAATATACCCAAATCCAATCCACTTCTCCCACTCCTAGAATCACTATAATCCATTCACATGAACCTCATGAATCCCCCACCTTTCCATCTCCCCCAATTGAGGAGTCCCTCCAACACTCCATCATCTCTCCATCCACACAAGATGAGTCATGTGAAGAGTTTGATCCAAATCATACCAACATATCCCCTCCTCTTGATCAAGATCCTACCATCCCATCTTGTCCATCTCAAGATCACAATCCCCATCCATTCCATCCTATGATCCGCTTGTCGCTCAAGATCAAACTGCTCCATTGCATGAGCCCTTATCACTTGTTGACACAAATCTAGATCTTATCATATCACCTAATCCCTCTCTTGATCCCTTACTAATCACTCTTCTTGATCAAGATGTTGCTATCCCATCATCTTCGTGTCATGATCCTCCATCATTGCCTAGATATACTATCCCCACACCGCTTTTATATCCCCTTGGTACTCACATTCTTCCATGGTGGTCTCCTTTCAAAAGAAAAACAAAGCATATATACCACCCATCATCCTTTGCCTAATAATGGATTCGCATTATTCTTCTAAAATAAAAAAAATTCTATCATGGATCGAATGCTCAAGAACATGAATTCTCAAGGAAAAGGTTTAGGCCTTCACAAGCAAGGTATTTTAGAGCCCATCAAGGTAAAAGAACAAATCTATATACAAGGTCTTGGACATATCTCTCAAAACTCGCAATCCAAGAATATTGGTACAACCTCCATACGTCCTCAATGATCCTCTTCTAAAAGAATAAGAGGCTCCTCCTATCACTCTACTAGATTGTTTGTTGCTATCCCCCCTCCTCCATCATATTGCCTTAAAACAACCATCCATATTCCTCCTTAATCAACTCCATCAATTTTGGGCCCTTAAATCCCTCCATCCTCCATCTCTCATCCTTCATCTACTCCATCTATTTTGTGTCCTTATGTCCCTCCATCCACCATCACACATCCTCCAAGTACTAAGTCCATTTTGGTCCCTTATACCCCATAATAACCTCCTCCATCTCATCTTATTCATCCTTTTATCCACCAATCACCTATCCATGTCACCCATCATAAACATCCCACTCTTATGTCCCCTAATCATGATCAACAAAGACACATATCTACACATCCTACCTCCATCACTCAATTTTTGCTTCATCCACATCATCCATCTCCTCGCACCCATCCCATTACTACTAACAACACTTTAAATGCATAAATCTAAACATCCACATGAATCAAAAGCTCCCCATGCCCCCTCTAAAAGACACGGTGAAGAAAAGAAAAATCAAATCCATAAGCTACAAAAGCCCACAAAAGAAAAAATCAAAACCATGTGGATCTCAAAGAAAAAAAGATGCAATGCCTTCAAATGAAAAATCTATAATTACATCCAAATTTTCTAATCCAAAAGCTAATCATTATCATCTACCATCTCCTAAATCTGTTTTGGGTCCTTATGTGCCAAAATTCACTATCCCATCTCCTCCATTATCCCCACATCATCCATTCCTTAATATTCCTATCATTTCACATCCACCATCATATGTGCCAATGTTGGTCCTGAACACATCCACCCCATAATTTCATCCATACACTTTCCAACATCCCATCCATTATCCCACATATCTCCCACATCAAATCACTTTAATCCATCCTATTATATAACCTGTTTATCCTGATGAGGTTGTACCAACATCCAATAGTCATTTCACACTTCATATGGAATTTGATGCTTGAGTCCTTAATTCTTCTCCTTATCACATATCTTCTAAATACACTTATCTACATCCCTATCCTTATCCATCTCTATCCAAATTCTATCCAGGAAAGTCAAAAGAGTCAAAAAAGTTAAAAAAGTCAAAAAAGTCAAAAAAAAAGTAAAGAGAAATAATTCATCCAATGGTGAAAACTTGGAAAAAAAACACCTTGGATAAGTACCCTGATGAAAACTTGGCAAGCAAGCATCATGTGTAAATCCCCCATCTAGTTTACTTGCACACTTGGGGGCAACTATATCCCCTTCACCCATCTTCTCCATCCAACCTATCTTACACATCCTACTTGTCATATCCCATTTATCCCAACTGCTCCATCCTCCTTGTGATATTGATATCGATAGGGGAAAACATATATACATGCTTTGGACACCTCTTGGCATACATTCCCCTTACCTACACACTATCCTAATCCTTACCACATCCATCTACCTTCCTTTTCCACCCATCATGCTACCATCCATCTACCTCCCCCATCCACCCATCATATCCTCCTCCATTTATCTCCTTTATCTCCCCATTCACTTGTCAACCATCCCTCATGCCTCATCATACATGACATTTCTAGAGCAGGGAATCTACGTCTTTGTGACATAGTCCTTGGAGACATCATTCATCAATTATATCATCCTTTTCCATCTCCCCATCCTTATCCTCCTATCCATCCATCATAGCATCCCTTCCATCTCCCCATCATTATATTACCATCCATCAAACCAACAATCCTTTTCCAGCTCCCCATCCTTATCTTCCTATCCATCCAAACAATCCCTTCCATCTCCCCATCCTTATCTTCCTACTTATCCTTATCTGCTTAACAATCCAAACAATCCTTTTCATCTCCCCATCCTTATCTCCTTATCCATTCATCTCTATCCTCATCACATCTTATAATCACTTGTCATTGTAATTTGGCTATAGGCTTCCCCCCATGCAACCCAATTCCATCTATGTCATCGTCCCACTTCTCTCGCACATCTTTCAAATCTCCTTTCACTTCTCATAACTCATCTCTCCATCATGACATCCTCCAAATTCATCTTTTGATGATTTAGATAACTATCTCATTCTTGAGCTACACATGGTTGCCACCATCCTATCCAACATGTCTATCTTGCCTCATTGTATTGGTTCCATCCTTTTATCCACTTATCTTGGCTATCTCATCATCCCTTATCCATCATTTTTCTTTGGTATTTTGTCAAACTAATTTTCCCCTGCACTTTTAGGTAGGCAAGGTTGATCATTTGATCCACCCCTGGGGATTTTGTTCATCCAATCTTTGTCCTCCATCAAGGTCTACATTGTCCTCTGTCCCCTTTTATTCTGTGGTCTTTTATCAAACTACAAGGGCTCTGTGCTTTAACGTAGGCAAGGATAATCTTTGATCGACCCTCAAGCCCCAAGGTATTTAGGGTGTGTCAGTCTCATATCTTGTCTCTCTTGTGTCGTGTCATCAGGTTATTCCCTTATCTAGCTTGTAAACATAGGGACATATCTTGATCTTTTGTTTGTTGTTATCTTCCTAGTTGTCCTGCATTGTACCCACCAAGATCCCTGGGGTCTTGTGTTACGTTGGGGCATCCTCTTATGCTTGTGGTTATTCCAATGCCTAGCCTGACCAATATCTTCAAGACTTTGGGGTGTTGCAATAGCCTGCTTGTCTATTGTGTTTGTTTCATGCATTAGACACTAATTCGCCTTGGTTACATATACCCTGGCACCTAGTGTCTTATGCTATAGCAAAAATCAGTGCTCCAAAAATGGAAAATCACATTAGGATTGCATTTCATGATCAATTCCTCCATCGTTTTCATTCTTTTCATTCATCTCACATCTCAATCCAATCCTTATCCATCATATCTAACACAAGTAATCTACTCACATCCTGTGTCTTGTTCCCAGCCTTGCTACAAGCCTTGATCCAATCATCATCATCGTCATCATAATTGGGATGTATCCTTCCCTATATTTTGGTGTTGTTTTGGGATATATCCTTCCCTCATCAACAACACTTTCATCATAATAATCAAGATGTATCCTTCCCTCATTAACAACACTTTCATCATCATCATCAAGATGTATCCTTCCTTATCCTTTTGTGTTGTCTTGGGATATATCATTCCCTCATCGACAACACTCCATCCACCGTCAACCCATTTTTCCTTGTAGCTTTACTAGGGAAACATCTCCTTTGTCCTTAAATCCATTTGTGCTTCCCAATATCCTATCGCTTATCATCCTCTCTTATCCATCACTTTGCATCATCTTCCTCATATACCCCTTTCATCGTCTCATCCATTTCAAGAGCACACCTGTGTTCTCTTGAACCCACATGTCCTCTCAAGGGGGAATCCTCAATACCTTATATTTATCTTCACTCCCATTATCTTTCTTCCTAGTCACTCCTTCAATGATTGGGGAATTTTTCCCAATCTAATCATCTTCTTTCGGGTTCTATGTTTTAATATTCTTTGAAATGATGCTACTTTGTAACACCATCTCAAAGAGGGGAAAAATGTAAACACCTAAATTTGGCCACTTACATTTGTCCAAATCTATCCCTATTCATCTAAATGTCCACTTATTTGCATTAATAAAGTAATATTGCTATTATTTAATTAATACTCTTAAATTCTTCTAAATCCCTAAGGTATTTAGTTAATAATTAAATGCTTAATTCCTCAAAGAATAAAATAAATAATACATTTATTTAATTTCTCACATGTCACATCCTCCATCACTTTTATTAATCATAATCCACCTCCTAATCCCATTATTAGTGATGTGCACATGTCTAATCCATAATTAGGATGTGTCACATCCTCCAAATTTTGTAAGTTGGCTCATAATCTTCAATAGCCACTAACTTCCTTCTAATCATTGATTAGCTAGTCTAATCAGCATCTTGGTCAACTCTCTCATCTCCCAAGGAATATTAAATTCCTTTTATTATCCCCATGTCCTTCCAAATGGAATTTTAAATTCCATTTTATCTCTCCAAGACTCTCCTCTTCCCCATGCAAGTTTTTAGGAGTTCTAGAACTCTTCACTTGTCACATCAGTCACATGAGGACAAGTAGTTACCTTTTTAAGGACCTTGTCTTATCCAATGTACTTCCCAGCTTCTTTTTTGGGAACCTTGTCTTATCCTTAAGATATTCCCAATCATGTTAATTTAAAATTCACTTTTTTTATTCCAAAGCTCTCCCCTTCCCTGTGTGGATCATTCAGAGGTCACATTAGTCACATCCCAAGGTACTTGCAAGTACCTCCACATCATATGTCCTTTTCTACATCACCTATCCTCTTGACATCTCATTTTCCACATGTCAAGATGTGAGGGCTTGTGATTCCTCAACTCACCACAACCCTTCATCTTTCCCATGTTGGCATGATCTGGACCGTTCAATTCCTTAGAGGCCTTTCCTCTAAAATAGAGTATTTTTGGCTTCATCCTCTCATTATGCATCTTCAAGCTCAAGCATTCAAACTTCAACTCTCATTCACTCATACTATCATCCACCATTGTTGAATCCTCAAGCTCTTGCATCCATTTTTTCATCTATCAAAATACCCATATCTCTCATTTGAATCATTATCAAACCCTCATAATTTTGCATCCACTTTTAGCACTCTTTCCATCAAAGGAGCACACAAAACATTAATAATCAAAGGGACAACCAAGGAGCAACTTGAACAAGGTAAAAAATCAGCTTTCTTATCTTTATTTTGTTTGAGTTAAAGTAGCCCTATCTTGAGGTGTTAAGTGTTTCTTATTGTCTTTTGCATTCTCTTTTGCATCATTTAGATAGGATAACAAATCTTAATCACAATATCATTTTACCATTTTATGTTGCATATGATTTAATATATAAGTAGTATTTAATTTAGTTTTTTAGATAAAATATGTGAATAATAAATAGTAGATTGTATTTACTAATATTCGCTTCCATTATGCTATATGCAATGTGTTGATTGAAGAAGAAAAAGAATGCAATACAAATAAAACAATATATCATGCCATGTGTATTTAATTATTTTCTCATAAAATACTTTGGTTATTTAGTTATAACCAAATAATGTTTAATTTTATGGAGGAAAATATTCTCACATTAAAAATAATATTCTATTGTAACCATGAGCTCTTTATGCTCCTACATTTTAGGGTGAGCTACTTAAGTTCATGAATTTTAAGGTGGGTTGTTTTCCAAGAAATGAAACAACTAAATGTGATCCATGAAATAATAGAAATGTGGCATGAAAATAGGAAATGGCTTGAACATATTTATTGTATAAATATGAACTATGTGAGAAGAATGAGGAGGAATGTATGAACTTGTATTGTTCAAAAATTCAATATTATTGTTCTGAATTAAGTCTGTGAGTTCTTTGATTGTATTTCTTCAATCGGTTGACTTGGAGGAAGGGTGCTCACTCTTTAGCAATCAATTGAATGTATATATTTTATTTTTGTGAAAGGTATGATTGTGTGTGTATTTTCTATTGTTGATTATGTTTTGTAATGCTTAAATTGATATTTCAGCTATTATAATTTCTATGTGTTTATATTTATAAAATAATTTAAATCGACTCTTATGCTTCAGATTTTATGTTTTCAATGTTGGAGGTTAATTTCTATTTTCAATCTTTTTTGCAATTTTTGTAGAACTCCTATCACCAAGAAGTGACAGTTCTTGTCACGAATTTTATTTTTATTTGCAATAGGTTTATTTTCATAGTTGCATTCATAACTACTCATTTCACAACTCTCAGCCCTTGTGCATATTGCCATGATACTTTTCACAAGTTTATGCCCTCAGATTGATACATATAGACAAAATTGAAATTCATTGTTAAACATCGAATCTGTTTCACTCTTTGCCCTAATTTTGGCCTATTGTTTTGGAAATTTTTCCAGTGAAAGGTGTCAAAGGTTGGTTAGTTTAGTGAGATGAGTTAGGAACACTGTGTTAGGATGAAAACTAGCACACCTACCGGCCATGTTCAGTTGATTACTCCTAATTTTTGTTGCTTAAATCATATAGATGCATGGTTTGTATTTGTAGGTAGATCTTAGAGGGTAAAATAATTTACATATACACACCCATTGTTGTGATTCAATTGATAGAAAGAAGTAAATTTGAAGAAACAACATAAAAATAATGAAAATGTTGCATTTTCAAGGAAATTCAAAAAATCACTTTTAAATTTAAAAACAAAAGAAGAAAATGAAGGGGGAATCACACTGAAACAAGGTGATGTTTTTATAGCACCTCTACCTAGTGGATGCAACTTAGATAATCTTGATCTTCCAGTACCATTACCACAAACATCTATAGGTATTATTCCTATAACCAAACAAGAACAAAGAATTGATGAATTTTTAGGACAATGGAGTTTTGAAAATGATGATTTGACCATTTGTTGTTTTGATTGTTGCAAGGAAGAAGATAAGTGCACATGTCAAACTGTTTAAGAGGACATAATGAAGGTGAGGCCCAACCCTATCTATAGATTTTGTCACACCTTGATAAGTTTAATTATTCTTGTTGGTGAATAAATTGATGATTTAACCTAATTCCATGTTTAATATTTTGATTTTAGTATTAACTATTGTAAATGATTATTGTGACAAATTCTCTTCATTAAATGAAAACGGGAGAACTGTTAAGAATGAATGTGAGCAGATAATATTTAGATTCTCGAACAAGTATCATATGAAGAATACACTTAGATCGATATGAGCTAAGAAATTTTGTGTATCTAATATTAGTTTGAATCTCGCTAATAAGTTTCATGTTACTTGGGAAATGATAATAGGTAGGAATAAAGCAGGACTTTGGAAGATCAGGGAGAAGTTTCCAGAAGGATCACTAGCCAAGAATCATCAAGGTAAATTTAAAAGATGACTCTAATCAATTAGAGGTATACCTAAGGTAGGATAATTTGAGGAAAAATTATATAAATTAGATATCAAGTTGAATGATAAATTTTATTACAGGAAAGAGTGTCCAAGAGTAAATTTAGTAGTGTAAATAAAGTATTTAGCTAAGGTTAGGTTTCCATTATTATTTAATGAATGCTCAAAGTTTCCATCTTTTATAGGGAAAGGAAATGAATATATATGTGTACCATGATTTACTAACTATTGAATTGATCTTATTGATATTTTGAACAGGTATTTATTATATTTCTAACCTAACATGTATTTGGAAAAATTGCATATGAGAGTAATGCCAAGGGTAAAAGGGAGAACAATCTAGACCCAAGTTAAATATCTATCCTAACATGTATTTGGAAAAATGCATATGAGAGTAATGCCAAGGGTAAAAGGGAGAACAATCTAGACCCAAGTTAAATATCTATCTTTTGAAATTTTTGATTTTTGACCCTATGACTTGGGAGGTAATTAGGGTTTTGTTTATGTTGTGATTGAGTGGAGGGTTTTAATGATTGGTGGCTTAGTGTAGGTACTTTTTGGATCCTTATTGATTATAGTCATGTGGTTAAGAGTGTAAGATCCTTTAGGGTTTTCAAATCCTTAGTTAGGTCTTGAATTTCGAATTGGCCTTTAAAGTTGTCTTTTTAGGGTGTTGTATGGTCAATTTCTTTGATATTAGTGCAAAAATAGACCCCTAAGGCCTATACCTATGGAAGGGGGATCTTTTGGACATGTGACTTTGTCCTTAGGACATGATATGACCCTTCAAAAGTCCACTTGAAAAAGTGTGACGAATTTGAGTCCTTGGGAGTTGGGAGAAGTGACTTGTCACTCTCCCACCACTCCCCAAAGTTCATTAATGAACTTGGGAAGAGCATCAAGGCTTTCACATGTGTGAAGCCACCTTGTAAGGGATGTTGGGTAGAGTGTCATAGTACATTCCCCATCTTCCCAAAAGTCTCACACATGTGTGAGAAGTTGTGGGGATGTGTGTTGAAAGAACGAATGAGAGAGTGACAAGTGTCTCTCTCTCATTCAAGTGAATTCAAGTTGAATGCCTATATACTTGGATGGAAAAGAGGAAATGGATGTTACCCACTTCTCCTCTTGGAGAACTCTTTTGGAGAATTTGAGGTTTGGGGAAAAAAGAAAAGAAGAAAATTGGAAAAGAAGCAAGGAGCTCTTACGTGTGAAAGAGGAGTTCAAAATGCAACATGGTGGAGATAAGTGATTTCTTCTCATTTCTATCAACTTGTTTGAGTAGGAAATTTGTGTTGTGTTATTTTGTTATGGATTTCAAATCATGTGGGATGTCCAAGTTTATGTATGAGTAAGTTTAAAATTTGTGTGGTGGGTGGATAAATAGTAAATTTGTAGTTAAGCTATTCTCTTACTCTTCCTACCTAGATCAATGGTAGCTGTTATTCCTTGCTCGGGGGTATGGCTAGAGTCCATGAGGCTTCATGATGCCATTATGGTAGGGTGGTGAGCAAGCCTAATTATTTTTCGTTTTATTCATTGTATTATTTATAGAATTCGAAGCAAAAATGTTGTTCAATTTATACTTAAAGTTTTGTTGATAAAATGAAAGAAATATGGTATTCATTTGTAATGTAAATGAAGGACTCTTGGGTTTCAAAGTTAACAGAAAATGTTGCAGTGTGTGTTCATAGTGGAGAATATGATGGGTATTTAAAAATGGGTTCTTAAAAGAAAAAAAAAGAGTTATGCATTTAAGTTTCAAAGAGGAATAAGGGGGTTGGAGAAATAGATTCATTTGTTGGGAAGAACAAGTAAAAAAAGAAAAAGAAAAGAAAAGTAAGCAAGGTAGTTGTAATGAGCTTTCACAAATACTCTATTTTTGACTTTATATTGAAATTATTAAGATGGCTCTCATGTGTATAAACTTATCTTCTCTTATATTGGAATATAAGATTAATTATGTTTCCTTAAGTTGCACAACTAAAATTAGAAGTTTTATTTTGACTATTCCCAATATTTAGAATGAAGTTATTTTACTTATCTACAAAATAGTGATGAAAAAAAAAAGCATAATTAAATGAATCATACTTGAACTAAAAGAAATATATATATATATACTCATACTTACCTTCTTAACTCCATCTCTTTAAAAAGAAACATAAGGTAGATATCAACAATTCATTAATTCAAATTTAAAATAGATTTATAAGGAAGAAATTTAAATATATGATTTATTCAAGTGTGGTATATATTTTTACATATTATATATTTTAATATTTTAAATATATATAAAACTATTATGTATAATATTTAATAATGGCATGCATATAAGAATAACCTTAGATATGTGTATTATGAACAGATTTAAAATTAAAGAAAATATATACATTCCTATAAATGCCCATAAGGATGGAAACTAGGGTTTCTTTTTATCTTTTATGTTATTGCTTTTTGATGTAAGGATAAGATAAAAATATGAATTTTAATATCCTCACTTGTGAAGTAAGCTTTATTATAATTATAAAATCTTACTCCATAATTATGAGTGCAAGTTATAATTTAATGTGCATAATATTTTAACTTTATATTCTCATTAGAGAGGTTGGAATAAATACGATTCATTTATGATATTAGTAATTGGGAAACATAATGTAATCATGGAGCTAGTGTAAGAGGGAAATGTAAGATATATAAGGGATGGTGTATTAATTAAATATAATTCTATCAAATGAGGATGTTAATGTTATTGTTAATATTAGTTAGAAATTAAAAATTATATGAATGGGAATTATTATTTTGAAAATGATATTAAATATTGATATAATGTAATTTTATTAATATTAAGTAGAAAATATTAATAGTAAAATATTAAATGATAACTTAGTAAATGGTAATAACATTAATATTGGCTTCTAACATTTATTAATTAAATACTATGGAATAAGATTTAAATTATTGTGATCCATATTAATGGTAATACCATAGTTTTATAGTAGTGTCTATATTTGTGAATATTAATACTAATATGAAAATTAATACAAAGGAATTGGCATTATTTAAATAACTATATGAATATCACTTAAGCTAATGATAGCTAATGATATAAATAAAATATGACGGTGATGATTTAATATATATATATATATATATATATATATATATATATATATATATATATATATCATTTCAGCTAATGATATGAAAGGAAAAATCAAATAATTTAAATAATTATATGCAATCAACTTTTAGCTAATGGTATTTATGGGAGCGATACTTAGTATCTTTTCTTTCATGAGTGGGAAATTATCAATAATAACTATATTAATTCTAGTAAGAATTGTTATCAATATAAGATCCCTTATCATAGAGAGTTAATAGTAACTAAATTCTTAAGGCAGCAATTAACTAAGGTAATAATTAATGCGATTTAAAAAAAAAAATTGTTGAGATTTCTTGATAAAATTTCTTGGGCATGACAATTTGTTGCATTTATAACGCTAACAGTGAAAATAAATTAGTAAATTAATATTACTGTTGAATGGTAGAATATAATGGGAATAGAGTTAATGATAACACGATTTTAGTAATACTATTCTTTTTATAAATAAATAATGTTATGGTTAAATAATAATAACATTTTATTTGTCGAGTGAAGAGTAATTAGCATCGTCATTATTTTGGTTAAATGAAGACATTGCTACCAATGTCAATTTTTGGGTTTAAATTCCTTGGTAAGGACAAATCATTAAGTTATGTTTAGATATCTCGTTGAAGGTGTGTCCCTCACATCAAGTTGGGTTTCACCTCTAACACTTAGAGGGGTTAATTATCTTAATTACATGTTTAAAAAAATAAAAAATTGTTAGGTTTTCTAGCATAAAATTTTGGGCATGAGAAGGATATAGATGTTATAAGTGAACCTCGACACAATAATAGTGGAGGTGAGGATGTATTCTTTGCAACTCAAGGAAAACTTCACACATCAAATTGGAAAGATCAAGGTATGATTAATGATGTTAACATACATTTCTATAATTCTATTGAATTAGGAAGACAATTGGTTTCTTCACAAAATGATTCTCCATCTAGTATGTATAGTGAATTGAAACAATCCCCATACTACCAATGTGGGTATAATGAATGCTCACAACAACCACCACATCCATCTTATATATTACCATCTCCACAATATCCATCCTATATGCTAGTATCTACTCTATATCCAAAACAAATTTTACCATTTTCATTATCCCATTCATATCACCAACCATCCACTTCAACATATCTACTAAGGGAAACTACAATGCCTAATAAAATAGTACATAATAAGGTGGTTCAATTTACATATAATAATGAGATTTAATGATTCCTTTACATTTTGTTAATATGCTTGAAATTGGTGGATCTCAATTCAAAACAACTAATGGATGTGATTTTGGTATAAATAAGTTTGAGGAATGATATGATCAATTAAAAGATAACTCATTTAGTTCTTCTTATATACTTAATGAATCACACAATTTATAAGGTATTCACACACATAAAGTAATATCTCTATATGATTCTAATTTTACCATTGTACCCATAAATATGTGTTTTGAAATTAATCATGCAATAAGCAAAGGTTAACTATATGCCTTAATGATTCAAGATTTGTGTGAGATACATAACAAAATCCTACAAGATCTATCAATTATAAATGTTTTTATACTTAAACATCTAGATCTTTGGAGACCTATGGTCAAAATATGTATCCCACACACACTTATTGATTTAGGTCCACAAATAATTAATTAATTAAGAACAAATTGATGGGTTTGAATGTATTAATGACCATACTAAACATGCTAAAAAATATGATTTTCATTGAACAAGGTATTATTAAATATGTCAAGATCTTTCTTGATCCATTGGATTATCCTAATACCCTCATGATTTTATAGTATGAAATTAGGCTGGGGGAATCCATTGAATTTTTGAAAATATTTGGGTGATTTCTAATAATGCCTTCATTTATTATTTATTTGGTGCTTCTACTAAAACTAATGTGTGAGATTTGGACCAAATAAAGGTATTCATTCTTGTGTTAATTGGATTAGATTCTACATAACCATTCCTTTTAATAGAATTTATCCATCCATTTATTTTTTCAAGTATTTATTTTAATAACTTTACCCTCCATTTTCTAATGATAAATCAATTATAATAGTGGACTTATTAAAATGGATGATATTGAATTACTATACTCGATATTCTTGGTCTTGAGAATATGGTTTTAGGTTTTCTTCTTTGGGTTACCTAGCACTTTTTGATGAGTACCAGTTCATATTGGTTCTCTATAGAAGAATTCAAAAGCATATTTTGTGGCCTTTTTAGTGGTATGGGGAACCTAAAGTTTCTTTTTTGTTCCTCTCTTAGAGATCTCAAGAAGGATTTTTTGGGAAAAGTGTTGAACATTCATCGGTAGAACTTCTCTTGATGCTAGAACCTTGTGGAAGACAGTATGCAACTTGGTCTATGAGATCCATGAATCTTTAGGTGCTATGTTTTTGAGATACACATTTAGAGACAGTTGGAAAACATAATCAAGGAGCTTGAATATATTCTAATGCAGATCCTCACACTCTAAGATAAGTATTCATCTACCTAAAGTTGTGTGGTCAAATTTGACAAGTTAAGAGACCAATTTTTCTTTCACTATGCAACCTTGTCTTTGGTAAGGAATTTTCATTATTTGCACTCTATCTTTTCATATAGATTTGGGAATAGTTATGTATATCTCTCTTGCTTAAAAGGAAAGGATAACATAGCTTCATGATATGTTGATATGATTTGTTTCAAGTTGGTCTTCATAGAACAATGTTCCTTTTCAAGATTGCAACCATTGTGGGTAGTTATTTCAACCAAGTGAGTAGGAATGGATGCCAAATTTCTCCAATCACCTTTCAGATAAAGTGGGATGAGCTAAATGAGATCAAGATTGTTTGTATTAGTTGTTCTATGTTCTATATTATGCTAAGGTTGTTATTGGTCATCCTTTCAAGCATTGCAAGCAATTTACATTTACTTTTATTGAAGGGATTTAGATGGAACTCTAGGATTTGGATGGTATCATTTTCTCATCCATATGAGAGTTTCATTTTAGTTGGTCATTATATGCAATTTATCAAGAAGAGAAAAAAATGAAAAAAAAATGGAAAAAAAAAGGAAAAAAGCAGAAAATTCTAACAATGAAAACCTTCAAGAATTGTTAGACAACTACAATTTGAAAACTAGTTTCTAGCGAAATGTACTTGAATAAAATTATTAGTGGTGAAAACTACTTTCATAGCACCACTAAGTGGAAAGTGATTGAAAAATGGCTTGCCAGTGGTCACTTGTCATTATCAAAATTGAAAAAATGAAAAAAATGACAAAAGAAAAAAAAGGAAAAAAGAAAAAAAGAATTTTTTTTTCAATAATTAGTGTTCTTTCTCTTGGCTAATAATTTTTTAGGTACACTGAGATGATTCTATGGTTGTTTCTCTCTATTTGGGTGCCCCTAGAACCTCATGTCACTCTCCTGTGTGGCTATGTTCCATTTTTTTGTGATCAACATTCCTTGATCACTTCGAGCACATTCTACACATTTAGTTGAGGTTTTAGCCAATAAAAGGAGATATTTAGATATCAACAGTATGTTCTATAATGATTTAGTTAGGTGGTGATCTTCCATGTGTTGCAATTTTTAGTTCCTTCCTTGTTGGACATTCAAAATCACTGAGTTATTTTGGCTACCACATCCTAGCATGCAAGTTGGTAAGACAATCAATTTTGTTTTTCATTATTTTATCTCTTAACTTTATTAATATTCCTTATTATATTAATAATATAAGCAAAATTCCACCTATCCTCTTCTTGTTTCGTGAGGACAATCAACCCATTAAGATGGGGGCAGGTATACCATCCTTATTATCTATCTTTTCACCCATCATTATCCTTACATAACCCATCATATTATCCATATTATCTCTCATAATGATTCAAATTGTCTCTCCTATTCAACTATTTTTCATAGCTCATGTATATGGAATTATAGCATTCCAAGAAAATAATGCTACAGAAAAAATTCCAATGAAAAATGAAAAAAAGAAAAGTGGTGAAAAAAAAAGAAATAAGAAGAGGATGAATATTGAAAAAAAAAAATTTAAAAATTGGAAAACGAAAGAAAATCCATGGAGATTGCTATGAAGAGGAGTGCTAGACAAAAGTTGTGATTATGAATGAGCTGTAATAGTCAAGGGTGAAGAAGAAACAATCAATTCAAATTTATGATCATAGTCCAAATCACAACCTCTTAATAGTAAATATTGAACGAGGATGTGCAATATGTTAAGTTGGAGGGAATGATAAGAGCCATTTATGTCTCATTTTATGCCATGTTTTAGCGTATTTCACATGCCTTCATACCCATTCCCACATTCCATTTCCTGTCCATATTATATCATTTTACCATTTTATGTTGCATATGATTTAATATATATAAGTAATATTCAATTTATTTTTCAGATAAAATATGTGAATAATAAATAGTAGATTGTATTTAGTAATATTCAATTCCATTATGCTAAATGCAACGTGTCACTGATTAAAGAAAAAAAAGAATGCAATACAAATAAAACAATATATCATGCCATGTGTATTTAATTATTTACTCACAAAATACTTTGGTTGTTTAGTTATAAGCAAATAATGTTTAATTTTATGGAGGACAATGTCCCAACATTAAAAATAATATTCTATTGTAACCATGAGCTATTTATGCTCCTACATTTTAGGGTGAGCTATTTAAGTTTGTACATTTTAAGGTGGGTTGTTTTCCAACAAATAAAACAACTAAATGTGAGTCACAAAATAATAGAAATGTGGCATGAAAAAAGGAAATGGCTTGCACATATTTATTGTATAAATATGAGCTACATGAGAAGAAAGAGGAGGAATGTATGAACTCGTATTGTTCAAAAATTCAACATTATTGTTCTAAGTTAAGTCAGTGAGTTCTCTAATTGTCTTTCTTCAATTAGCTGACTAGGAGGAAGGGTGCCCACTCTTCAACGATCAATTGAATGCATATATTTTATTTTTTGTGCAAGGTATGATTGTGTGTATTTTATGTTGTTGATTATGTTCTGTAATGTTTAAATTGATATTTCAGCTATTATAATTTTTTGTGTGTTTATATTTATAAAATAATTTAAATTGATTCTCACACTTCTAATTTTATGCTTTCAATGATTGGAGGCCAGGTTTTTGTTTTCAAAATTTTTTGCAATTTTTGCATAGCTCCTGTCACTAGGAAGTGGCAGTTCTTGTTGCTAGTTTTATTTTGATTTTTAATAGGTTTATTTTCATAGTTGCATTCATAACCACTCATCTCATGACTCTCAACCCTTGTGAAGATTTCCATGATACCTTTCACAAGTTTACTGCCCCTAATTGACTCTTATAGACCAAACTGAAATTCATTGTTAAACATTGAATCCATATCACTCTTTGCCCTAGTTTTAGCCTATTAGTAATCACACTAAGCAGTTGACTTCCTACATTTTCAAATCCTCTAAATTGATAAAGTTCCAGGTTCCATCGTTTACTTTTCTACTTGCAATCTATCTAAGAGTTTCACACTATAAACATTAAGGGTTGAGTTTCTACATTGTTTTCATTTGTGCTAAAGGAGGCAACACATGTTGGTGAAATGTTATGTCTACATTTACTATATTCATTTCTAGTATGAGAGCTTCTATATCATTTTCATTTGTGCCAGGAGGAACCACTACTTGTGGTAAGGCTATTTGAAGCATACTCTAATAGTTTGGTAAATTCTGAATTAAGTCCCATAGGGATATCTTTGCAAGAGTATTCTTAAGTTTTTCAATGAAATTATACTCCTCACTATACGATGTTAAATGAGGAGCACTACGAAAAATGAGATTAGGAAAATGTAAGATTATCAAGGTTGGTTGTTGTGGTTGCAAATTATTTCTAATGTTGTATGTATGAGCAACAATATTGTGACTCAGTTCCTACAAGACATTATTCTTAGGTTGATAAAGGATAAACTTGAAGGCTTTTTTATAGGTTGTTGTTTGTACTAAGGTGGGTAAAGGATGAGTTGAAGTTGAATCACATTAACTTCTCTTGGTTTTGGTTTGTCATAACAAGCCCTAGTGGATGATCCTTGTGAGATGAATTCCTCAAGGGATTCATCTAACATGTCAAAGTCATCACTACTAAAAGGTTTGGGTTAATAAATTTAGGGTGGATGATGTTAGAGTAATAAGTTATTATTCTTAATTAATTATATCATATTGATTAATTAATTAAGTCAGTTATTCCTCTTTATTACTTAAGCTAAACTTAGGCACATTAATAATTAATTAATTATTAATTATTAAGTGTGCACACTAGAGTTTCATTTAGGGTTTCTTGATCTCCTTCATAAGGATTGATCTCTTTTGTAATTATTGATTCTCTTAATGCATTTTTACTGTAAGGTTTACAGAACATCTTCTTTGGTTCTGCATGTCTTTTGCATGTGACAGGTATTCATTTGCATGCAGGTGATCTTGGTTTTCTAACATGGTATCAGAGCAAACCTCCAGCTGCCTGTTCATGATCTGAAGATATGGCGTTTCATTGAGTTTCAAGTGCAAGGGTTTCCACAGGCATCTTTTCTGCAAGATCTGGGGGTAGCCATTTTTTCAGGGCACTATGGGCTCAAACAAACGTTGCCATCGTGTTCACAGCATCCCAAAACCCTAGAAACACTTGTCAAATCATCCATTTTGGTGCAGTTGATCCAAGAGGCAAAAAAAATTTGCCAAGGAGGCCGTACGGCCTCCCAAGCTCGCTTCCCGAGGCACAAAAAAAATATCAAAAGAACGGTGTATTTTTAGGGTTTGTGCTGCGCTGCCAGTTCAAAAAAAAATTCTCTACCCGACGGCCACCGTGCGGCCACCCAAATGCCGTCGCCACTCATTTCAGCTTCCGGTCTCCATTTCTTCACTTGTGGGCCCCTTATGCATTGGCTCCAGTCATATTGGGGACCGGGCGATCTGCGCCTAGCCCCTGATCGAAACCAGCCCCCGCCCACGGCTTATTGAAGACCAGGAGCCCCGCGTCCTCTACCTACCAGCCATGGAATATTCTGCCAATAGGAGCATATTCTGACAGCCACCTGCGGAACATTCTGACCCGTACATGCATAATATTTTGATTAGCCAGGGAATATACTGGTCACTGCCTAATTTTTCTGGCAAGAGGTTTTTTTTGCCCTGACAGCTAGATAGCCGTCAATTTTTTTCTCATGAACCACTGACGTCAGCATGACTTCAGTGACCGTACGACCACTCTTTGCCCCCTCCTAGTCTAGTTTTCCCTAAAGGAGCAGTTTTTTTGTTTTTGGCATAACTTGGGCATACAGTATCGAAATCAGGCAAACGAGATCGCCGAAAAGCTGGTTCCGAGCACTTTCATTTAGTGTAGTTTATTTTACAATTTTTTTCTTTTTTACTGAATTTATTGCTCTTTGAATTCAGATGTACCTTTTATGCTTCCGAGCTCATAACTTTTTGCCACAATCTCCATTTTTCGCCTCATTTGAAGCATTGGAAAGGTATTGAGGAGCTCTAGGTTGTTGTTCATGCACTTTTTTTGTATCTATCCTAGGTTGATCACTTTGTCCAGATTTGGCCTGAAGGGTTGTTTGGTGATTACTTGGATGTTTTGGCAGTTGGGAGAGTGCATCTTGCATCTTTGCACTTCATTTTTAGTAATACATCATTAAAAAATTTCTTGTTGCTTCCTAGATTCCAAAGTTGTTCCCGTTTGGAGTTTTCGAGTGTTCCATGGCATCGAGTCTTCTGTTGCTTTATCATGATTGCTTGAGTCAATCAGTGATTCTCATCTAGTTTCAGTAGTAAACAAAAGTATCTTTCCTTGCTTGCCAAATTTCAGTTCCAATGTTACTCTACAAAGTTCTTCCAGTGCTTCTTTGTAGCATGTCATCTCATTGTAGGGGGTTTTTTCCCACTGGGTTTTTCCTTCTCTACCTCATTCTTGCATTTGTAAATGGGTACCTGATCAGCCTAGTTGTCAGGACTCGTCTTTGCTTTCATGCATCTTATTCTAGTGTTTTAGCTTCTTCCTAAGTTCATCTTAAGGGGGGGTGTTAGAGTAATAAGTTATTATGCTTAATTAATTATATCATATTGATTAATTAATTAAGTCACTTATTCCTCTTTATTACTTAAGCTAAACTTAGGCACATTAATAATTAATTAATTATAATTATTAAGTGTGCACACTAGGGTTTCATTTAGGGTTTCGCTTTTAGGGTTTCTTGATCTCCTTCATAAGGATTGATCTCTTTTGTAATTATTGATTTTCTTAATGCATTTTTACTGAGAGGTTTACAGAACATCTTCTTTGGTTCTTCATATCTTTTGCATGTGACAAGTATCCATCTTGCATGCAGGTGATCTTGTTTTTCTAACATATGACATTTACTTCTTTTTGTTTAGGTTTGTTTAAACAAGCCTTAGTGGATGACCCTTGCGAGGTGAAGTCCTCAAGGGATTCATCTAACATATAAAATTCATCATGATTAAAAGGTTTGAAGGTTGAGCTAACAAAGGGTTTTAACATGCTTAAGTACAACTATACATCTATGCTTGTTTAAGTTTAATTTTTTTGGTTTTGTAGTTTAATCTAAATGCTGAAAATGAGAAATGTAAAAATCTAATTCTATCCATAATTTCAATGATGCTATTTCTATTGATTGCAATATAACAAAAGAATCTAAAATGAAATAGAAAATTAATGTTAGAAAAAAAAAACTTGAAAATTGGAAATTTAACTTTGCAAATAGCAATGCAAATTTTGCATTGGTACTGATTCACCCAAGGTGGTGAATGAGTTCCAATAGGGTTTTTTTTTTTAGAATTTTCAATTTTTTTTGGTTGATTTTTAATTTTTCTATGTTGTATGATGTATGTCTAAGATACAAATGTAGTTTTTTAATAATTTTCAATGAAATTAAATGAAAAAATGCAAGCTAAATGAACTTTCACTAATGCAAAATTGAAACCCTAGAATGCAAATTAACCAATGAAAACCCTAATGCAATGCTAATGCAAACTAAATCTAGGATGAATATGTACTCAAAATTAGAAAAGAAGGTACTCTAAATTTAGGTTCACCAACAAGAAAAGAAGAAAATGTGTTCTCTCTTTTGCCTTTAGGGTTTTGGACCTAAAAGGAGAGACAATTTTAAAACTCATCACTCAAGAAAAAACCCTTTAAATTTCAATGTAAAGGAGATTGAAATATTAAAAAAGGTCTATCCTAAAGTTTGAATGATCTCTAATGAGGGGTTCACCACCATGTTTAGAATTGGAAAATAAAATGCAATGCAATTTATAAAAAAAAACCCTGGTTGAATGCAAACTAATCCTAAATGACCTAGAAAGAGAAGTAAAATACAACTGAAAGCTATAAAACTGAAAGTGTGCACCTGGGAGACTAAAGAAGATAGAATGGAGGTATGGAGTTCTAGAAAATTAGATGTCCATGCTAACTGGGACTCATTCACCAAGTTGGGAAAATAAGTCCAATTTTTGAGAAACTGTGTAGATATAGGTTTCAGCCAAAAGATTCGCAAATCTATAAATATCTTTGCAAGACATGTATAGTGGGTCTCATTCACTAATAGTGGAAAATTAGGCCACTTCTTCTTTTCTAGAAGTTCTAAACCCAATTCTATTCCTCTTAGTATACTCTACTCTTTTTGACCGGTTTTCGAATCTGAAACTACAAATGGGTATGTGCAGGATCATGATGGGCCAAAAAGTGGCGATATGATGGGTATGTTTAGGGTATGTGGCTGATGACTTTTTTATACCCAAAATTGATCAAATAGAAAGGTTTTTTAAAGAATATTCTCAACTTTCCACCAATATAAATTATTCTTTACTTTGAATTTAATAAGTAATTATTAGTCATTTTCTATTTGAATTAAAACTAAAGTCCTGATTGATAAGATGGTTGAAAAACATCTATATCTTTCAAACAGTATAACATTTTTTGAATCTGAAACATGCATCACATTCTATGCTTTGCATACTATATGATTATAAAAAAAATGAATTTTATGAAGTTTTGACCAAGTTATGGTGGTCATACATATGAGTTTTTATATTTTTAAAAATTTGTAATAAAAAAATATTAATTAATTATTTACTTGGAAAAAATATGCATCACATCGAGACATGAGTCCTCTACTTATATCTAAAATCTTTTAAAAAAATATTATTATTTTATTATGGTTGGGGTGGTCAGACAAACATCTACTTATTTTTCCCCTAAAATTTAAGTACTACTGCATTGAATTTCAAATTTTTACCAAAAAGTTTTTTTTTTTTTTTAAATAAACCTATTAGTTTAGAAACTATATTCAATTTGCTACAAATTATATTCTTACATATTTTTGAGATAATATAGATAACTTATTCAAATTTTTACATCAAGTTGCCTAACTCTGAATTTTCTAATTTTTTTACCACTTAAGGGCCTATTTTTTCCATGATAATCCTACACTTTCCCCAATTGCCACTTGCATACCTTCTCCAAGCTTCTCCAAGGCTTGATGAAAACATTAGGTATTTGACAACTTTTCTCCAATTTTGCTTCTTGGAAAATCTGCAAGCTAGCCTTGCAAATCACACACAAAAAGAGGAAAAAATGTTGTGGGGTTAGGAAATAGGGGTTTTCCTTGGTCAAACCCCTTTTAGGTAATTAAACCAAAATGATGAAATGAGATAATGAAATATGAATGTTAAGTGATACAATGAGAACCTTTCCATGATGATAGATCTCGTATTGTTGCAACAATTGATGAATAATTATGGCCTTGAATGCTCTTGAAGACACTTGGATGCTCTTGTGAACTCAAACTTGCTAAATTATGAACGCTCTCACAAAATTATTAGGTGAAAATGAGTGAAAGAACCTTGTATTTATACTTAATTATGCAAGAATTCCTGAAATTATAATGCTACAAGCTAACATCAATTCTAGGAGAATAAATTCCTGCTAGAAATTTGAATTAAATTTGAATTTTGGTCACACGGGACTCATTCACCCAAGGTGGTGAATGAGTCCCACCAAACATAATGTATGGGAGAAAAACTAAAAAGTGCTTGGGAATTTGTGAAACCTATATCGGGGCCAAAAAGAGCTAGGTGGGACTCATTCACCCAAGGTGGAAAATGAGTCATAGATACTAAATCTAGGCCATAGAAGTTAGGAATACTTGAATTATGATTGGTTACTGATTGGTGGTAGGATTATCCTCGAAAAGATGCTATAAATGAGGCTTTTGGATGCAAAATAGGGCCAATTAAAGCATAAGAAAGTCCAATTATTAATGATAATCCTAGAGAAATATGAAAGTCTATTACAATACTTTACACCACTCAAAATAAAGTAATATTAAGGTTAATTATGATTAAAATTATGTTTATTATGCTTAGTTAATTGATATAACCCTATTAAAGTTTGAAAGTGTGTTACAACACTTCACAACATTTTTGGAAGGCACCATTAAATTCCATTACTTCGCAAGGGCCCATGACCTAATGTGAATTTTTTATCCACATTACAACATTAAATCAAGGAAACATTAAGCCAAAATCCACAAGGAGGACCCAAATGAGTGTGAAAATGTCAAGGGATCTATTTAACTACACTACATTTGCCAATACGGACGAATTCCTAACATGCGTCCTGGTCTGATACTCTATAATACTATCAAGAATCTAATTTGATCATGACAATCATTCCTAATGAAATATGAGATACTTCTTTAATGGTTTTGGATGCTATGAGAGCCATTGCAAAGATTTTTCTATTAGAAGAGGATCTAAATTCATAGCTACCAAGAAATATCTGATCCAATCAGCTATAAGGAATAATTACAACACACCAAAAGACAAATCCTGAAAGAGTAAAGTCCTATGCA
>VDFB02128862.1:0-20086 GCA_007258455.2 Sequoia sempervirens
TTGGAATACCAACTAAAAGGCTTGGAGGGCCTTCTCAAAGACTAGAGATATGTTTTTTCCAAATTCAACAAATTTTCACATAATCGGGCTCGTGCTCACCATCAAGATTGCATCTGGTTCAATATCAAAAAAATTGAACACATGGGTAATGTTAGGTTCTTTATTAGCTTTCCAACGATGTAATTTTTTTCACTTTCTAACAATGTTAATCCTTTCATCCATAATTCCTTTTGTTTGTATGTCCGTTTTTCTTCAAAAAGCAGTGTTTGGTATTTTTTTCGCTATAAATTAACCGTTCATCGAAATTTGAAATAAATTACATTTTTAGAAACTAGACTCCATTCCACAAATTTAAAAAAAAATAAAAAAATAAAAATCTATTACTTTCAAAAAAATTTAGGAGGAGCACAGCCAAAATTCTGCTTTTTAGGAAGTGCCCACTTAGAAAATTAATAAAAAATCAAATATTCATTAAAAAATTATCAGAAAAAATCCAGTCCTTACTACATACTGTTATCTAACTTCTGACCGTAGCGATTTTAAAAATACTACAAAAAAGTCCACCATGCTCGGGTCACACAAGAGTTGCTATGTTATGTTTTTCTGAAGAAACAACAGCAATTTGTGTGTGTCCCTCTTTTGAACCCCTTAATCTCAACCATTTTCAAAATAAATTAGTAGTTTAGAAACTAGACTCAAAGCAACTGGGTCCTTGTTTTTGTTCCATCAAAAAATTTTGAGTGTAGCTATCCTCAATTTCACGTCCAAGGTCAGATTTCCTGATTTCAGAAAAAAGTGGCCACTTAAGCCCCTTTTTGGGAACCATCTTGTGCACTTACCCACCAACTACTTTTCAATATCCTTCACCTACTTTTCATTTGCTTCAGTGAATTTTGGCAAGACTAAACAAGAATTATATGCTTTTCCTCCTTCAAACAAAGTATCTTGAATATTTTTCATGCAAGTAGCTAATAAAGTTTTGTCTTTTGCAATCATTTCATTCAAACTACCTAATCTCTTTTCCTTAAACTCCTTCACCTTAATCAAGGCTAATTTCTCAAAAGATTCAAAGTGAGAACTTACAAAATTTATTAGCTTCTTTAGCTCACTAGATGAGTAACCAAATGGATCCATGACATGGCTAGGCATTAATTTATGCAGAACTCCAAATGCAAGGCTTAGCAATTCATTGTCTTGTATGTGAGACTTTAGAATCTTCTCACTAGCTTTGGCTTGAGAAATTGAAGCAACCTTCATCATCTGAATTGGGGAAAAATTGGATAGATTGATTGAACTTTCATCTAATTCAGGATCTAATTCTTCCTGTTGCTCCATTAGAGATCTCTTCACAACCTTGGTAGAGTCTCTTGCCTCTATTCTGATTTCTTGAGCTTTTTCTTCTTCAACCTTGGGTTCTACAAGGATTGTTTTTGGATTTCCTTCAGTCACTTCAACCTCTTCATTTTGCACCTCCTTCTCTTCAGCTAACACCTCCTTAGGAACTTCAGCTTCCATAAACATCTCTGTATTTTCCAATTCAGGAGGATTTTGGAAATTTTCAACATCAGCATTCACTTCCTCATTTTCTGGAACATTTTCAGTATCTACTTCTTGAAAATTTACCTTATCCCTTGTCAGAAGCTCTTCCAAAATCTTCTTGGTTTCACAAACAACAACATCAGTGTCACCAATCATGAGTTTATTCACTCTTGTCTTGCTCTTAAATTCCTTTTTGACCTTTTCAAGGAGTGAATTTGTCTCCTCAATTGACATCTTCAGACATAAATAGCAAGAATTATATTCCTCATATTTTCTTCTTCTGTTCTGGCACTCAACCTTCTAGACTCCAAAATATTATACAGAATTTTGGGCAAACCAGACATGATTTCAACAAGAACTTTATTGAAAATATTCATATGCTTTATTGTAGCTTCTTCAAGAATTCTCTGACCAGGTTCATCAAAGGTTTCATACCAATCATAGAGTGGCTTGAGATTACCATCTTTCACAACTACATTCTCAACTTCCTCAATAGTCATACTAGGTTTGACAACTTTTTCCTTTTTCTCTACTCCTTGTCCTATACCAAAAAAATTTCTTTTGTTTAACTTGACAGGCTGAGTCCCAATAGCCTTTATCTATTTCACTAATTCTTCTAATTCAGTCCCTTACTCTCCATCTTCAGAAACATGTTCATATGTTCTTGTGCTTTTATTCTTCTTCCTTTTTCCGAAAGCCTTGGCTTGAGTTGACTGGGCTGCAGGGGAACTCTTGGTAGATCTAGTGTGAACAAAAGACATTTCTGGACTAGCAGATTCTATTTTTGCTTTCTCTTTTGCTGCTTTAGCCTCATCTCTCTTCCTTCGTATTTCTTTCAATTTCTCCACAGGTATGCCCATATTTTCTACAAAAACTTCTACTTCTTTTCTTACTCTTCTACCTATCATCAACTTTTTCAATTCTGAATGGACTTGCAAGCTTTTCTCTGCATAATTTCCAAATATTTCTTCCTGCAGATCCTAAGGTGAACTCAACAAATTTTTTGCATACATTTTCAAAATTTTATCCTCTACTTTGTAACCCATAGGCATGATCCAAATTGTTCTAGGATCAACATCTTCCATATGGCACTGATCAATGTCTACCATGAAGTAGATAGTATCTTTATACTGTTCCACTATTGAGGTAGGAATTCTCTCCCTGGCATGCATCATATTCTGAATTTTTTTAAAGTATCTCCAGAGAATAGTATTCTGGGTCTAACAATCACCCATTCCAAACAACATGTTCCTTATCTGAACAACTACTAGCTCATCATTTTTCCATTTCACTTTTCCAATTCCTGGAACCTCATCCAAAAAGTAGAAAAATATACATAGCAGCAAGTTACCATATTTGAATGTATTCTTCTGTTCTTTCTTGATTTTCCACATATTCTCCATTAACTAACTTTTGAGTAATTCACATAGATCATAGTCTGCATTTTGTTTCACCATCTCATAAACTGCATAGATAGTCGTACCGGATACAGAGTTCTCCCAGCTTGAGCGATAGATCTTATAAGCAATAACCATTGATGCGAATTTTACATCTACTATAGTAATATCCTCTATTGTCCTTGCTCTTTTGTCCCATTGAAAACCTGTTGCCTCAACGACCTTATCATTCTTTACGGACTTCAAAACTAGAAGTCTACCAGTGGAATTTAGACCTGTGACTCCACATATAGCCTCTTTCGTGATCTTAAATGACACATCCAACCACATGAATTCATCATGCACATGGCTCAACACATATTGAACCCATTCATTTTCCACAAATATTGAAAATTTTGCAAACTACGCAAACTTCTTTTCCTCTAGGGTTTTAAATTTTGGCTTTACAATAAAATCTTCTTGAATTATATGATGAGAATATAGATTTATCAAATGAGAGCTTCCCAATTCTTCAGTATTTTCATGTATGTAAGCCCTAATATCCTCAATGTGCAAGACTATGTATGACACAGATGAAAACGCACCTAAGGGGTTTGTCGCTACAAACTTATAAGGATGTCATTTAAACTTTGGACACGACCTATCCTATACTTCAACTACCAGAGGAGTGGAAATGATTGCAATCTCACAAAGTTAGGTCCAAATGAAATTTGATCGTAGGTGCTTCTTTACACTTGAATCTCTCCACAATTTGGCGACGATCACTCCAAAGCTCTCCAACTTGCTTTTCTCCAAAATGCAAAGTGAAAAATGAGGGAAGAGAATGTTCTTTTATCATCTACATACCTAACTCCCTTTTCGATGCAATAAATTATTTTACCCTAGTTCATCTGGTTTCCTGTCTTATATGAACAAAGACAAATGATTCTTTTGTGGATCTTCAAAATTCTTTAATAATGCCTCCAATTTGTTGAAAAACATCTAAAAAACATCAATGCACTTGATGGAATCATCCAAATTCTAGTACCAATCACTGGTAGGGGGTTTAAAAGATTTACTTGGCAGCTCCCCCTAGGCCAGAGGCCTAAAACTAATTCCTGGAGGGATTACTAGAAGTTGCTTCTGGTGCAGCCATATTTCCTTCAACAAAGGGATTCTTCTTCACCCATTTCTTCTGCATTTTCCTTTTGATCATATCAGTAGTGACTTTACTTTTTCCTTTAACATATTGTTGCATGTTTTTTTAACCGGACCTCTTCTATTCCAATAGAATCTAGTAGTGTGGCAACATTTGTTGCAGTTGTAGCACACAACACTTCTCTATCCAGGCCAATTGTTCCATTGAATTTGTCTTGATCTACATTGGTTAGCAATATTTCCAAATCTATTGCATGCATAGCATCTACCATCTCTATGAAATTTATTCATCACAACTCTACATTCACTTGACTTATGACCATACTTATAGCAATTAAAGCACTGACCTTAAAAATGATGGTCCTCTTGTGTTCATCCTACTCCTACATTGAGATGCCATATGACCAAATTTGTTGCAAGCATAATAGTAGCCATTGAATCTTTGAGAATTTGGTGTTCTTACCGGATTACTTCTAGCTCCATTCATCTAATTTCCTTTCCTCAATCTCCCTTGTCCAATTTTCTTTTGTCCAGATCTGGAACTTTCTCCTTCTTCAAATCCAAGACCTCACCTGTCACCATCAGTCCTCTGTCCTTTAATCAGTTCATCAAGTTTGGTTGAGCTTGATTTGAATTTCTCCTTGTATTCATTCATAGCAGCAAGTTCATTTATGAGATCATCAAGCTCTTTTTCAAGCAAGTTTCTTCACTGTTTTTGGATTCCTCTAGTTCATTGTCCAATTGGCTACATTGTTCAAATTTTTCTTTCAAGGATTGTGTGAGCTTTTCTTCACTCTTCTTTCTATCCTCAATCTCATTAGTCATTTTCATCATGATGGATTCCATCTCACGCTTCAAGGCAACATTATCTCTAGAAAAAAATTCACATTCTTTTGTTTTCTTTTTCAAGGCATGACTAAGTTGTTCATCTTCCATGCTTCTATTCTTCTACTTAAGTTGATCACACAATTCCTTCCTTTTCTCCTTTGATTCATTGATTTTGTCTTTCAATGACTAAATGAATAATTTATTTGCACTCTTAATATTTTCTTGCAACACCATGTTCCTGGACTTTGACTAGTCAAGATCATCAAGGGCCACCATGAGTTGTTGTTGAAGACTGCTTGTATCCATTGAAAAACTCCTTACAAGATTTCCCCAAGCTATTAGACTTTTTTTGAGGAACTAGCTCTGATACCAATTGTTGGAAACAAGCAACACTAAGAGGGGGGGTGAATCAGTGTTGTGCAAAAATTTAATTGTATTATTCTGCTCCTTAACTTACTTAACCATTCAATAAAGGAAATATGCATGAATAGAAATAACACAATCACAACACCATAAAACCGGGATTTTTACATGGAAACCCTGTTAGGGGAAAAACCATTGTGGATGGCCAATCCACAATATAGTCTGAGTATACCCAAAAGAAAGATTACAAAATGGGAATGCATTTGCATTCAGGCACACTACATAGAGCTCACTACTCAAATAAGATAGGCTCACTACCTTACAAGGATTTGGATTGAATCCAAAAGGGTGAACTAATAGAATAACATCTACAATGCTTGATTACAGTTCTATTTAAGATTTGCAATCAATCTTCTCTCCTTCTGACTGATTCAACAATTCTGCTCTACTCTGAACAAACTCGCACTTTAATGCACAAGTGAAACTGTGCATAGTTGCCTAATCACCCTTTTGATGTTTGCAACACACTTCTACACTTCTTACACACACTTCAAATGATATGAGTGATCTCTTATATATATCTGCAACAAGGATCTTTATATGTCAGGTCGGCCTCAAGATAAAATACAAAATATTCTTCATGTGTCGGCTCAAATCATAAACAATTTTTGATGTGCACCCATACAAGTCGGCTACGACATAGCTTGCACCCAAAACAAAATGCTTAAACATAAAAAAATTTAAATAATTACTCCTTATACATCCACAACATGCCACATTCATTGAGTCGGGTATAATGAGAAAATAAACAAAAATGTCTTGCCAGATCTCCTAACTCATACCTTGATTAATTCAACACCACAAAATTCAATAATAAGATAACATAGTTTGTGTCGAGATTGATCTAAGTCAGCCTCTGCCTGATTCTATTGATTTGACTGTTGGATCTAATTCCTGGACCCAGCCATTAGATTATGAAATGTTGCCTTTTCGGTGTCGGCTATGTCATGAATATGGACACCTGCTGCGGAGATGTCCTCGGGCTTTTAGTACAGGAGGTAGAATTAATGCAGATACCCAACCTAATACAAGGGTGGAAAAGGGTAAGGTTCCAGCACAGGACTTGGACATGGATAAAGAAGGTTTTGTTCTTGTTAAACCTCGCAATCGAGGTCGAGGCCAAAAGAGGCCTTTTCAAGATAGACAGGATGGGGAAACTTTCAATAGATTTGAGGCTTTGGATGGGTTAGTTCAGGAGGAAGGGCTTACAGCTGACATGCAAATGGTGGATGGCTCTGGTTCTAAGGAGTTGGTTGAGGTACAGCCTTCGGTGGTCCCTGGTATGGATCAACTTGGTGCCCAGGATCCTCAGATGGGGCTTGGTCTAGCTCCTTCCACCCTAGCTATGGGTGAGGGAGATGGGGTGCTTGGTGACTCTGGTGGCCCCTCTAGTGCTGGTAAGGTCTTCTTGGAGGCTCGGGATAGCCCTGATTTAGGTAAGCTTAAACCTTCTTCTTCTATTTTGGGCGTGCAACAAAAATATTTTAAGAAAGGGATTCCGGAGAAATCAGTTAAGGTTGGCCGCAAAAAGGACCAAGAAAAGGTGAAGCTTGCTGGTGAGACATTGGTTGAGGCTGGTTCGGTGAAGACTATTGATGCTCACTTTTCCCAACCCCAACGATGATAGTTCTTTCTTGGAATGTGAGGGGTATGAATAGCATCCCTCGACAAAAGGCTATTCGAGATTTGATTCGCATTCATTCTCCGGATGTGATTTTCTTGCAGGAAACTAAGTTATCAGTGGATAGTTTGTTAAGTGTGGCTCCTAAGATTTGGGGTCGTGGCCAATGTCAATGTGTGGGTGCTTCTGGTAATTCTGGTGGAGTGGCTTGTTTCTGGGATCCCCGAAAGGTTAGTCCTCTTTGGTGGATCTCCTGTAAGAGCTCGATTTCTTGTGTTGCTTCTCATTTAGAGTCAGGGGAGAAAGTTATTCTCTCTAATATTTATGCTCCGACTGATTTCCAAGGTAAAGCACAACTGTGGGATCATGTTAGACATGTGAGGTCTTTGGATCCTTACCTGCCTTGGATCCTGGCTGGCGATTTTAATGCTGTCATTTCTTTAGAAGAGAAGAGAGGAGGTAGTGCTCATTTGGAGCCTTCCTCTAGGCTCTTGCAGGATAATATGGCTCTTTTGAGGTTAGTTGATGTCAAACCAACTAATGGAGTCTTCACATGGAATAATAGGAGAACTGGAGATGCTGCTATCTCTGAAAGACTAGATAGATTTTTGGTGTCTAGTTTTTGGATGGGGGATAGGTGGATGATTAGTTCTGAAATATTGGATTGTCGTGGCTCCGACCATTGGCCTATTAAGCTTGTGGTTGTTGTGCCTCAACGATGTGTTAGACAGACTTTCAAGTTCCAACTTATGTGGCTCCGGGATGAGTCTCTTCATGATATGATTTCTGGCTGGTGGGATCTTGGGAAGCCAGCTTATGGCACTGCTATGTATTCATTCTCAAAGCGGTTACAGTACATCAAATATAAGTTGAAAAGATGGAATAGGAAACATTTTGGTAACTTGTTTCATGAAAAACAGAAGGCTCGGGATAACTTGGACTTAATCACTAGGCAGATTCGTGATCAAGGCCTAACAGAAGAGTTGAGATTGTCAGAGATTGCTGCAACAAAAAAGGTAGAGGAATGGGAGTTAAGAGAAGAAATTTTTTGGAAACAAAAGTCTCGCATTGAATGGCTCCAGGCTGGTGATAGGAATACTTCTTTTTTCCACAACTCAGTTAAAGACAGGAGGCAAGGTAATGTTATTTCTTCTCTGGTGTTGTCTGATGGGGAAATTTTGTCCTCTTCTGCTTCTATCTCTGCGGAATGCATTAGATATTTCTCTTCACTATTTTCTGAAGATTCGCCTCCAGCTGAGGAGGCTGAAACAAGGATTTTGAATTGTATCCCGCAGTTAGTGTCTAATGAAATGAATGAATCACTGCTTTCTCCTATTACCTTGTTGGAGCTTGAGAACATTGTGTTTTAGATGAAGAAAGGTAAAGCCCCGGGGCCTGATGGATTCCCTATTGAGTTCTTTCAGGAGTTTTGGGAAGTGGTTAAGTTGGACCTCTTAGAGGTTGTTAAGGAATCTTTCATGAATAAGCAAATGTTGAAGTCTCTGAATGCAACTTTTTTAGCTCTCATTCCAAAGAAGGAGGGGGCTAATTCTTTGGATCTCTTTCGGCCTATTGCATTATGCAACGTTGTTTATAAGATCATTACTAAGTTGATTGCTGAAAGGTTGAAACCTTGGCTTGGTGGGTTAATATCTGAGGAGCAGGGGGGCTTTGTTGCTGGCAGACAAATCATGGATGGTGTTGTGATTGCTGCTGAGACCATCCATTCTATGGAATCCTCAAAAGAAAAATCTATGTTTATCAAGTTGGACATGGCAAAAGCATATGATCGCGTTAAATGGAGTTTTCTATTCAAGATTCTTGGAGCTTTTGGCTTTGCTAGTGATTGGATTGAATGGGTTAGGAGTTGTGTTACTTCTTCCTCCTTCTCCGTGCTTCTCAATGGTGAGCCCACTGAGTTGTTTGGTGCTTCTAGAGGCCTCAGACAAGGAGATCCTTTGTCGCCCTACTTATTCATCCTTCTTGCGGAGGGATTGGGAAGGCTTATTCGTGCTCAGGTAGCAAGTGGCTTGATTCAGGGTTGGAATTGGGGAAATGACCTTCCCCCTCAGACTCATCTTCAATTTGTTGATGATACTGCCTTGATGGGTAGGGCAAGGGTTGAGGAGGCTTTGAACTGGCGCAATGTTTTGGACAGCTACTTGGTGGCCTCTGGGCAGCGCATTAATGAGGGGAAGTCTCTCATTTACTTCTTTCATACTCCTAAGAGTATCCAAAGGAGATTAGCAGGTATTCTTCATTTCCAGATCGGTTCACTTCCTTTTCTCTATCTTGGAATCCCTCTTGCCATTCGTTCTCTCCCAAAAAGGTTTTGGCAAGAGACCCTTGACAAGTTTCAAAGTTTGGTCAGCCATTGGACTTGTAGGTGGCTTTCTTCAGTTGGAAGAGTGACTCTTCTTAAGTCTGTGATCCAGGCCCTCCCTCTCTATAGGTGCTTTGTTCTTTCCGCTCCTTCAAGTTTTATTCAAGATTTTGAGAGACTATCTCGTCAGTTCCTATGGTCTGGTAACCTTCTTCATAGAAAGTGGAGCTTGGTGAAATGGGATGTTGTTTGTAGGCCGAAGCATGAAGGAGGTCTTGGTCTATGACGAACTGATTTGAATGGGCAGGCCTTGGCTGCTAAGCTATATTGGCGTTGGTGTTCACAATAGCATATGTGGTGGGCTAAAATTCTTACCCTCAAATATTTAGGTGCGGTGGAAAGCACGGAGGTTGTCAGATTCAATCTAGAGGGGAAAGGTTCTATGATCTGGAGTACCCTCAAACGAGGTGCCAAGCTTGTGAAGTAGGGCCTTTTTTGGATTTGTAATGGGGGTCGGGAAGCTCTCTTCTGGCATGACTCTTGGGATGGTCATCCCCCTATTTTGTCTTCTCATCCCCACCTTCAGGACTTGTGCCAGATTTTTGAGGAGGCGGGTTGGTGTCATGTGGCTGACTTCAAATCTCAACATTCTTTGAGTCAGATTACTATATCCAGATGGAAGGACCCTCAGGATTGGCCTCCTGGGGGGGTTTTGGAGGATCATCAAATGCTTGCTAAAATTCTTTCAAATCGCACCTGCAACTCTCTTCTTGAGAGGGATGTTCTTGCTTGGGGCCCTGATTTGCGGGGTAAATTTTCGGTTGCCTCTGGTTATCAGGTTTTGGATAAACAGGCCTTTGGGAGCTCTGAGGTTCCTTGGTGGAAGCATGTTTGGAATAAATTTTCTTGGCCTAAGTGTAATTTTTTCTCTTGGCTTGTTGTCCAAGGTAAGTGTCTTACTTGGGACAATCTTTGGAAACGGGGGTTCCAGGGCCCCTCCATGTGTGTTTTGTGTGGTCAGCAGGATGAGTGCCTCTCACATCTCTTTTTTCAGTGTTCCTTTGCTAAGAACATCTGGCATCACTGGTGGAATCTTTGGAGTCTACCGTGTTGCCATGTCTCTGCCTTGGATGATTTCTGGAGGAGACAGAGATCATCTCCTGCCAAAACCTCTTTTCTTAAAATTGCTTGGAGCATTGGCCCTAGTTTGATTGTTTGGCATCTCTGGTTGGAGCGCAACAGACGGATTTTCTTGGATAAAAAATTGGTCTTAGAGCAACTTTGGGGGTGGATTCTTGGGGCTTTGCAGGAGTCTTTGGTTGCAAAGTGTGATTTGTCTGTGCCAGTGGATCCTGGGGACTTGGGTGTTGTTAATTCCCTGGGTCTTGTTGTTGGGGATAGGAGAAATTTGGGCAGTGTGCATCGTAGGTGTGGGCTTGAGAGGGTGGTTCGTGATGGCTCCTGGTGTCCGCCTGCTCTTGGGGAGCTAAAAATCAATACGGATGGGTCTTCTAGGGGTAATCCTGGGCATGCCGGAGTGGGTGGTATTGGTAGAGACAGCTTGGGAGTGGTGGTGTTTTTCTTTTCCATGTATCGTGGTTTGCATACCAATAATCTTATGGAGGCTAGTGCTATCCTTATGGCGATTGAGCGTGCGGTTGGCCTTGGGTGGCGGCGGATTGTTTGTGAGTCTGATTCTCAGGTGGTTATTGATATGTTGCATAAGCGACAGTTGGAGGATATGAATTGGCAGCTTGTTGTGGTTGTCAAGCAGATTATTTCTATGTGCTCTTCTCTGGAGTCCATTGTTTTTTGACATATTCCACGGGAGTGGAATAGGGTGGCTGATGGTTTGGCTAGATGGGCGTCGGAGAGGACAGATTCTTGGTATGTGGATGATTGGGGCAATCTTCCTAATGACATGGCCCCTGTTCTTGAGGAGTGGGTTGCGGAGGATATGAGATGCTTCTTGGGTGTGAATTAATTCCTGCTTTGTTGGGCCCCTAGTGGCTTCTTTCTTCTGACTTTGTAATGTTGTTCTGATTCAATAAAGTTTTTACCCTCTTTTTAAAAAAAAAAAAAAGATAACATACATGTTTAACAAACTATCTTGGGGATCCACAACTCAAAAAGATGATCTGGTGAAGCATACAGATTAATGTAGTAATTGGATACCTTGTTCTTCATATTTCTACCAGTAATATTTTGTTCTCAACTCCTTCTACTGGTATGACCACATTCTGATCTGTGGGCCAAAGTAATGACTTCAGTTGCCATCAATGACAACATTAGAAGCCATATGCCAACAAGATCTAGTGATTGCAGCACTTTTGGGTATAGTGGCAACATTTTTGGCTATTCCATTGCCTCCAAAAGGCTCAAGAATCTTATATTTGGCTTTTGTTTCACTCAATTTGGTCACCATTTGCAACTTTGGAAAATAAATTTTTGAAGCTCAAATCTAGTGAACAAGTTTTTAGAGGAGCATTTTTGGCAAAAAAACCTTGTCATTGCATCCAAGAGGTTGTTTGCATGAATTTTGATATGTAATTTGGTCATATTTGGTGAAAGTTATTTTTTAGGAAAAACATTTTTAATAGGGAAGCCATATGACCACCCTGTAGTCGCCCAATTTGGCTCGTCGGCAAATTTTTTTCAAAAAAATTCATTAATTCTACATATGGGATATTCTTTTAATATTTTTGAGCATATTTATAATGTTGGTGGATTAATATATTTATGGGATTTTAAATCTTTGTTCAACATTCATTATTTTTTTGTGTATTGTTAGTACTACAGACTTTTTCCAAGTCTTGTCAGCTTTGAATGACTATTTTTGGGGCCCACATTGACTTTGTTGACTCCCCACTAACTATTTCCTCCTATCGGCTAGACCCTTCTCCCATCGGGCTTTCTTTTTTAATGACATTAGTCTTCATTTCTATCGACATCCTTTTGGTTGACATTTCCATGCTTTTCTTGGCCAGTTTGAGATAGCCACTAAGTGGATTTAGCCACTAGCGACCACTCCCATAGCCACTAGCAGGGACAGCTAATAAGTTGCGGGTTTAGTAACCATTGGAGCTAAAGTCAAATAATCAAGGTAAACCACCACCATCATAACAGCTAAGAGAAAACCTATGCATGTGATCACTATTTTGCAGATCGCTAACAGTTTTAGAAACCAGCAGATTTTTCCCTCCAACCCTATGTGCCATCATATTAGTGACCACTGGCTAGCCCTTGGGGGCCAAAATTTTGCGTCTAGTCAAGTGCCTAAAACAATAGTTTTTTTTTTAATTTTGCATAACTTTTCACCACGACATTGGTTTTTCAAAAATGAGATATCGTTGAAAATCTGGTTTGATAAACTTCATAGTGGTGTAGGTGATTTTTGTAGATTTTGACATTTTTTTCTAGTTTTTTTTGTCTAGAGGTACAAGTGCATTTATTTCTTGTAATTGGCATAACTTTTGCATACGAAGTCAAATTTTGGCACTTTTTTTGAAATTGATCAAAAAATCGCAAGGAATCTATTTGTAACCTTGGTTTTTAGTTTTGGTAAGCATTTTTTTAAATTGTAAAAATCACCGTGTGTTATAAACGGTTGATTTGTGCTTGTCACTTGTACAAATTATAAAATTTATTCATTGTAATTTGTTGGGGGGTTGTAAAATTGGTTTTAATACATTTTGAGGGGGGTGAAGGCACAATTTAAGTGCCACAATGTATTCTTTCTTTTGGTGGTCATGGTGGATCTAAGGTAAATTGAACCACTCACTTCACACAATTATCATACATGGAAGCTAAAAATGACTCAATTGTTACAATCCAAGGGTCTATGGGCAATGTTAGATGCATAACAACTTGATTTCCCAAGGGAGTATGAGAAATTTACCCATATATGTAAAATGGAGGAAGCAAAATGACTCATTGGCTTACATGTATCTGATAACTTGTTTCATATTACAGAGTGCAAAACACCTAAGAATGTTTGGGACAAACTTGAAGAATTGTATGGAAAAACCAATTTTTTCATAGTCTTGTTGTTTCAAGTGGATCTTCAATCACTTTCTCTAGATGCATTTCCTTCAATTTAAGATTTCCTTACACAATTCAAGTTGATTTTGTCACAGTTAAAAGGGTGTGGGCATGAAAAATCTAGTGAGGAATGTATCTTCTTGATTCTGTCTAAGTTGAGAGGCCCTTACCAAGTGTTTTCTTCTACATTCTATTCAACTATGGATGCCATTGGGAAAGATTATAGAATTCCTACATTTGAGTTGTTTTATGTGTGTCTTACTAGGGAGGAGGCCAAGTTGATTCAGTTGGATGCACTACCTAGTTCTAAGTATCATGCTTTAATGGCTCAATCATCCAAGGGTAAAGGAAATAATAAGAAGAAGCCCAAGATAGAATCATCTCCAAGTAGTGAGAATCCCTCCAAACTGAAGCCGAAGAACAATCATAATTCCATTCCATCTCCTTCTTCTACCTCCAGAGATTCTTCTTCCAAGTCCAAAAAAAAGAAAGGAGACCCTTGTTGAGTTTGTGGCAAAATTGGGCATGATGTGGCTCATTATTTTAAGAGATTGCAAGCCTTGGAGGAAGCTATGAAGAAACATAACATTTTAGTGTCTAAGCCTTCTTCCATGGGAAAAGGTCAAGCTCTTTCAACATGACTCATTCATTCATCTTCAAATAGTTTGATTCTAGAATTAGGTGCTTCACATCATATGACCAATTCATGTGATCTTCTTTATTCCATTGTTCATACTTCTACTTCTCATATTGCAATTGGGAACTCTTCATATTATATTCTAGTTATTGGGACAAGCTTCGTTCAAATGCTATATGGGTGCATTGAGGATGTTCTTCTTGTTCTTGATATTTCACCAAATCTACTTCCATATATCAGATTTATCATTTTGGAGATGGGAAGTTAGTTGAGTTTACTCCATAGAATGTGACTATTTGACAGTTACAAGATCTTGAGAAGTTTGTTGCTACAGGGATAGTTGATCATGAGAGCCATTTTTATTGATTTCATGGCTTTGAGTGTTCATCAAGTTGATGTTTTGTTACTCATGTTGATTCAATGAGCAAGCTTTGGCATGAAAGATTTGGGCACTTTCAAACTATAGGTATCTTCAGAAGATGCATGCACATAACTTAGTGGTTGGTCTTCCTAAGATCACTTGCATAGATGGTGTTTTTCAAGGTTGTGTTCTTGGAAAGAAACATCAATATTCTTTTCCTAAGGGTCAAGCTACACGTCCAACTACAACCCTTGAGATGGTTCATAGTGATCTCATGGCATTCCCAACTCCATCTTTTTTAAGGGCTAAGTGTGTGCTCACTTTCATTTGATGATTTTTCTCAATGCACATGGGTCTATTTTCTAAAGCTCAAGAGTGAGGTTCTCACCTTCTTCAATACCTTAAAAACATTTGTGGAGAAGCAGTTCGGTTTTTGTTGGCATTAGATGCAGATTGTTGGCATTGAGTTTGTTGATTGGCTTTGGATTGCCACTAATGTCAACTCCATGGTATAATGTCCACTCATGGTATAGAAACCATTGTATGCAGCTACAGGAAGTATGCAGATGCAACTATAGGAAGTTCATAGTGATAGGAAATTTGTGCTACAGAAACCTTACAGTTTGTAGCTACAGTAGTGTACATTTCATGCAATAGGAGCTTCACATCAACAAAGACTTAATAGCTCAAATCAAAGTCAACAATGGTCAATATTTAATATGCAAAAATACAACTTTGCAACTTAGGCCAATGAGAGAAGAATGATTTGGCATACACGTGGCAGACACTCTATGGACTAATGACGACTTAGTGATTATGTGGAGATTTGGTTGATTAATTCAATGTTTATCATACTAGGGTTTGTCAATGTGTAGAGTTTTGTTTTACACGGTTATATAGGAGATTGGATTTACTTTTGTCATTGCTTAGATGTTATGACAACAAAAGGATAACATGCAGATTTGAGGACTGCAAAGAAAGTTTTTTTATTTTTTGTCTAAGTCAACTGAAGGTATGGCGATTTAACCCTAAGTCAACTCCATCATTCAGCAAAGCAGTTATCTTTGATCGATGCATATCAGATTTTTGTGTTTTAAAATCTTCTTTCCTTGCTTTTAAATCTATATTGGCATGATTCAAATAAAATAAAATTTTATTGTTGATTCTTTTCTTGGAGGTAAAGTTTCTTTTTGTAGTAGTGCTAGATGAAAAGTTTGTTTTCAAATTTGTTGTTCAAGTTACCTCTTGCATAGTTTGGTGATTCCCTAGATAGAGTTTTCTATTTATTTGTAGATTAGAAATCAGATTTGTAAGTTGCAAGTTAAACTAGGATTTTTCGATGCAAAAGAAATTTGATAGTTGTTTTTGATTAAAAATAAGAAAAGGCATTTTCAATCCATGGCAACCAATTTAAAAAGAAGTAGCAACATTGAATCTTTCAGTTGCTCAAGAAGAGCATTAAATACTTGCAGATGCAATAACAATAGGAGAATAAGATTTAGGTTTTTTAATGTTTTGCAAAAGGTTGCTAAAGGAAAATATCAGAAATCTATAGAAGATTGCTACAAAAAATATCAGAAATCTATAAAAGATTGCTATAGAAAAGTCAAAAAGTTACTGATAGACATATTTGTTTAAAAATTAGGGCTACATGATTTCATTGTTCTACAGTAGTAATATATAACAAATATTTTCATTCATTGTTGTTGGGTGTTGAACATATTGTTGTAACCTTTGAGAGAGAAAGAGAAGGTACGAGTGTGGATAAGAGATTAGATAACTCTGTAAAAACAGTGTATGCATTGTTTTTGAATGTTGAAAGTTTTTATTTTCTGTAGAAGTATGTGAAGGATTGTGTTAGTTTTGAAGAGTCTTATTATGTGAAATGAAATCACAGAGGTTGGTGTAAAGTTGAAAGAGAGTAGAAAGGAGGCAATCAAGAATACTTGCAGAGGTGGTTAATGATTGAAGACTAGAAGTTGTTTGAGGACAACAAGTTAAACAAAGTGCAGGAATCTATATTTGAGTTACAAAACTTCATTTGTAACATGATACTGAATTTGTAATAAAAAATCTCTCATTGTATAATCATTTGAGTGGGTGCTTAGATTAGGGGTAGAAGCTCCTTTGAGTTGGTGCTAATAGACTTGGAATTGGTGTTCCATTGGGTTGGTGCCCATACATTGTTGTAGAAAACATTTTCATTGTGAGGTTGGATTGGAGCAGTAGCCTCCAACACCTATTCTCACTAAGGTTTTTCCCCATCTTGGTTTTTTCCTCGAACATCTTGTGTTGTGGGATGCATTTTGTGTGTTTGGTTTAGTTTCCTTTCTTTAGCTCTTGGTTTATGTTTCAAAGTTTATTTTCATATTGCTTAGGAAGTTAGAAATTGTATACCATTGATTCAACCCCCCTCTTAGTGCTCTTTGTGGTCCTTTAGCTTTTCTCTTCAATAGATACACACAGATAATGGGGGGAGTATGTCAATCAAGAATTTTAGGATTTTTGCAGTGAGCATGGTATTCTTCATCAACACACAATTCCTTACACTCCCCAATAGAATGGTGTGGCAAAGAGAAATAATAGAACTCTCAAGGAGATGGCCAATTGTATGGTTCAGTCTAGGTCCATGGCTCCTGCAATTTGGGCTGAAGCTATCAATTATGCCAATTATATTTAGAATTGTATGCCCCACAAGGTAGTATGGAATATGACTCTTGATGAGGCTTAGTCTCATCGCAAGCCTAATGTATCCTTCTTCAGAGTACATTCAGTAGTGAGGCTTGGGAATTCATTCTAGATGGTCGGGATAAATCAATTTGGAGAAGAGTATGCGGTACATCTTTGTTGGCTATTGTGAGGATGTGAAGGCATACAAATTGTTTGATCTTGACAAACAAGAGGTTCATTTTTGTTGTGATGTTTAGTTTTTTGAGTCCTTCACATAGACAAATCCTCCTTCAACTTATTCTTCATCACAACCTACTCAATCTTCTTCAGTTGATGATGTTTTGCTACTTGAGGAAGACTTTGATGATGGTCTTGATCCACCTCCTCCTCATTCACTCACTAGGCCACAATGGGATTGAGTTACTCTTGAGGAGGCTAGTCCTCTTGTTGGTGATCGCACAAACACTTGCCTCACTCGTTCTTAGAATTTAGGAATCAGTCTTTTGATACATGTTGTTTTAGATGATCCTCAAAAGTTTTTAGATGCTTCAGGTATTCCAAAGTGGGATAGTTTTATGGTTGATGAGTATTCTTCTTTGATGAAGAATCATACTTGGGATCTTATGCCTCTTCCTAAGGGAAGAAATTTGGTTTGATGCAAGTGGGTGTATCATACCAAGTATGCAATAGATGGTTTTATCGATAAGTACAAGGCTCATCTTGTTGCAAAGGGGTTTTATCACATTGAAAGAATTGACTATTCTGAGACCTTTGCTCCTATTGCCAAGATGGATTATATGTTCCTTGTTCTTGTTATAGCTGCATCACAAGGATGGTCAATGTATATGTGAAGAGTCCTTTCTTGCATGGGAATCTTCATGAGGAGATCTATATGGAGCAACCACTAGGTTTTGTGCAGGACTCTTCACTTGTTTGTAGGCTTTGGCATTCATTGTATGGTCTCAAATAGGCCCCTCAGGCTTGGTATGAGAAGATGGATAGTTTCTTGCTTGCTTTCAGCTACACTTGTTGCCATTCTAATCCCATAGTTTATACATAGAGACATGGAAATGATCTACTCATACATGTGCTCTACACAGATGATTTAATTCTCATAGGGAGTTCTACTTCCATGATTAAAAGTACACAACAAGCACTAATGGAGCAATTTGATATGACCAACCTTGGTCTTTTGCACTACTTCCTTGGTCTTTAGGCTCATTATAATTTTGAGGGGATCTTCATTTTACACTAGAAGTATGCTCTTGATTTTCTTTAGAGGTTTGGCATGCCTGATTGCAAGCCTGGCCCCACTCCATTTTAGTTAGGTGTTGTATTGTCTACCAGTTGCACTACTCCTACAATTGATCCTACCTTGTATCGGTAGTTGGTTGGTAGTCTTTTGTACTTGACACATAATTGTCTTGATATTTCCTTTGCGGTTGGACTTGTCTCTCAATTCTCACAGGAGCCTCATTAGAGTCATTGGAAGGCTGCTAAACGTATCTTGAGATACATTTAGTGCACTACACATTTCAACATTCATTATCCATTAGGTGCATCTCAAATTGTGGGCTTCACTGACTCAAATTGTGTTGGAGATGTTAATGATTAGAAGTCTACTTCTAGCTTTTTCTTTTTCCTTGTTTTTGGTCTGATTGCATGGTCATTCAAGAAGCATACTTTTATTGCATTATCATTGATAGAGGCTAATTATTGAGGTGTTTTTCTAGACAGTCATAAGGTTTTGTGGCTTCGTCAGGTTATGACTGAGTTTGGATTCCCTTCCACTCAACTCGCTACTTTTTGGTGTGACAACCAAAGTTCCATTCATATCTCTCGCAACCCAGTGTCTAGAGCATCAATGTATTAAGCATATTGATATCCACATGCACTTCATTAGGCAACTCATCTAGGATGGTGTTCTCAGCTTGGATTATTTTCCCACAAATCAGCAGGTTGTAGGAATCTTCACTAAACCTTTGGTATCACATCGTTATCTTTAGTTGCAATTGATGCTTGGGGTGAAGGAAGTTTTCCTTGGGGGATCTTGATGATTCCTCCTTCCTTCTTCAGTTCTTTAGTTTTCTATGCAACATTTTCTCTCTTTTGGAGAGGAGTTTTCTCCCATAGGGTTTTTCTCCTTTTCTCCACTTGTGATATTTTTCTTATACATGGCTACCTCATCAGGTCTTGTTTTTGGGACCCATCTTTTTCATTAGTTTTTTCCTCCCTAAGTTGCACTTAAAGGGGGGTGTTGGTGTGAATAAAGTCTTGTACCTAGTTAATTATTTTACTAAGGACTTAGGTGACTTATTTCACATGTTAAGTTTACTTAGAATAAAAGATTCCTTCTAGAAATATTAGTTGTCGTATCTAGAAGTCATAGTTATCTTATCTAGACTTTACATTATCCTAGGTAGTTATGAGTTAGTTTTCTCGTGTGATGGGATTAAGACACTTGTCATGAGTTTGTCTAATCCTATCTATCATCCTTGCCTTTATAAGCAAGGCATCTCCAACATATTTTGCATTGTATTGTATATTGCATATTGTATCATATTGCAATTCTTATTTGGTGGAATAGTATCTTCCATTGTTTCTTCTCTCTATCTCTTGTGGAGGTTATTTGGTGTTGCAGATTGAAGATCTTGGTTGCTCACTCCAACACCAAGCTCATAAATTTTTACTATAATTTTTTATTTTCACAATTCTCGTAGCATTGGAAAGCTATCGAGTAGATCTACATTTCTATCCATACACTTTTTCTAGATTCAGCCCTAGGTATCTTTTATTCAGATTTGTGCAATTTTGCATTCTAGTTGATAATACGAAAAGTGACACAAAATACATAAATATTTGACATAGGGTAAAAGCACAAACCTGTGTCACACTTTATAAAGGAATCGACCAACAAAAAAATAAAATTGAACTTTGACCGCATAAAAGTGGTCTTTATGTTTTGAATTTCAAAATGATGTAAACTAATGAAATTTAGAAATATTGATGAAGTGTATTCCTGTAATATTTTAGATGTTTTAAAAATTGTTTTGATTATTTTTTTATCAATTTAAGAATAGATTTTAGAATGCTAAAAATATTAGGAAAA
>VDFB02128863.1:0-48336 GCA_007258455.2 Sequoia sempervirens
ATGTATTTTCTTAGACCTTTGGCACAAAGTTATAATGTAGATGCCAAAAATATTATTGTTATAGATGGAGGTGTGTTCATACATATTGATAAGATATTTATAACAAATGTTTTCAACCTAAATCCAACTGCCAACAAACCCATAAATTTTAGTGTACTAAATAAAGAATATCAAAAGGATAGGATCAATTATAGAGTGAATTGGTTGCCAAAACATAGATTCAGAGGTGCAAATAGGAAGCCTGTGAGGTTTGTTCCTACAAAACAAGAGCCATTCAATGAGGACCTCTTTGAAGATTACTTTATAAAAACATATGATACCTTATGTCATGTTTTAGGAATGGATGTCAAAACATAGATCCCCATCCCTATGATGATGATAGTTGCAGATATCCAAAACATTAACATTAAAAGGGAATTTCATTTTGCAACATTCATTGCAGATGAAATGCATAGGAAATTGGTTGCAATCAAGACTAGTGATAGGACAGTAGTTCATTTGCTTGTCATGGCATTCCATGAGACCACATTTGTTTGAGCAATTTTATCAAATAGTTCATTTCCTTGTCTATGCTTACTATTATGCTTTAACTAGATGAATTGGTAGGATAGCAAGAAGGTAGTGTCAACTAATTTTCAGTCACCTACCTAAAAGCAGTAGAAATTGTGACCAAAAGATAGAGAATACTTTCTAAACCCGTGCAAAAATTGTGAGTAGAAAAATCCTTGGTGTCTTTCAATCACTCCTCTAATCGCTTGTAAAATGTGCCTAAAAAATGTCACATGGGAAAAATAAATAAAAAAATTATGTGTTTTTGTAATGTCCCCATTTTCGATGTCCTTCTTTGGGCTAGTCTGGTTCTGACACACCATTTTTAGTAAGTACTATATTTAGTAGCTAGTCTTAGTGGTAGTGCAATGTAGGGTTTCATGTTTGGGCAGTGTGTGGAAGTTGTCCAATGAGCTTTAATGTTTGTGCTAGTTTGATATTTGGTTCAAGTACTTACTATTTTTAGCATTTTCTATTTATAGTAAGTCTATTTCAGAAAACTGATCTCAAGCCCATAGTGTTCTCAGCAATGTTATTTCTATAGTGGCATTAGAGAGCCTAAGGTTGGATTATTTAATATTTTCTTTTTAGTAGTCACTTAAGTTATTTTTTATAAAATAACTTTATAACTTAAGTGAGGAGGTAGGCGGTCATCAAAAAGTACCTTGGTGCCTAATGAGATAACTTAATGTTGTTTTAGAAGGTTGAATAAGGAGAAATAGTTTCCTTTTGCATAGGGATGCGTCACATGAGGAATATTTGATAATATTTTAAAGTATAAAGAAAAAAGTATTAAAAGGCTAGCAAGGGTGTTGGGTTTTTGAAGGGAAAATGATTCAAATTGGCAATTTCCCTAATTTCTCCCTCCACTTCTGTTTATTATGCTTTTTTTTCTATCATTTGGTTATAATGGATTTGACAACTTAAGGAGACTTTGTTGGATTGTTTCCAATTTATCATTTGCAACTAGTTGAGAATAGAAACACTTGTCTTTAGCACTAGTTTTAGTTGTGAGAGATCCACCCTAGTTGGGTTTGTGGAGGAGATCATCCATATTTCCTACTTGGGTGATTAAAGAAATTTTATGGATCTTTGTTTGAGATAAAAATGGAGTTTAATGATTATATTTAGAAAAGGAGTTGTGCAGGGTATTGAAGTTGAATGTGAATCTTTGAGCTAATCTGAGCAGCACACTTTTTGAGTTTCAATCAATAGTAAATTGTTTCATTTATCAGTGGAATACATTTCTAAGGGTCGTATTGTTCATCAAACCCTAGGTGTTGAACTCTCTATCTATTATGAGCTATAATGTGGTCATACTTGGGATTTAGGGGCCTCATAAGGAAGACGCGTTCATCTCTAAAGAAGAGTAACTATCTTGTGCACCCAGTAAGCTCTTAGTTTCAGTCTTAGGGCCCTTTGTGGAGGGCATTCAAAATTACCAAACCTATGCACTTGCTTTTGTACTCATACTTAGCCTTCCTTCCATGTGTGTGGCTCCCACCTGTAGCTACATTGGAAACTGGAGTATTCTTTCCCTATGAAGGAGTGATAGAATAGTTTTGGAGCATGGCGTATTGAGTTCTAGAAGTTTTGGGCAGTTGGAAGCAGTTTGAAGTCACTGTGGCTCAAGGTGCCTTATATTCTAGGTCTGAGCTTGTCCATTGTTTTATGTTATTTCTAATTTTATTGAATGCAATATCACACTTTTGTTTAGAGTCTCTATATCTATTGTTATAGACAACAAGCATGAAAAAGAATGTAATTTTGATTCCAGTCTAAGACTATGTAATTAGAGTTGTATGTTTCTATAGTCATTGGATGGTAGTATTAACTGAAAAATTAGTATTGTACAATCATTAATGGCTATTGGTTAAATCATGGTAAAATTTGAGTGTTAATCTCTTAAAAAATTAGTCCTTTTAGTACTCCAAAATTGTCGTGTGAGTCTTATAAATGTATACCTAAGTATGTTGAATGCTTTTAGTTTAGTGTGAATGTTTAGCTTCAGTTTTGATTCACATGATTTATGCATTCATTGTTATTGTAATGGATTCCTATCACATTTAGATTTCAGTCATACTACAATCTGTTAATAAATAGTTCATAGTCTAAAATGGAATTTGTATGAAATTTGTGATGTAATATTGGTCATGATTGCATTGTATTTTTGAAGATAATGCTATGATGAAAATCAATAGTGGAGTTTGGGATGATAGAAACTTGTTTAGCCATTGTAATGCTCAGTAAATACTTGTTGAAGTTAGATATAGTGGAATGAAGTTTAGATTCGGTCATTAGATTAAGTTATCAAAAAAAATTAAGTCAAAACTCAAAACAAGATTGGCCATTACAATGGTATCAAAGCACTAATCATCCTACTAGCTAGTGAATGGCACAAATCTATGAGCATTAGTGACAAGAAAGAAGGTACTAAGAGAGAAGAGGAACTGTGAGAACATTGGCTTTCTATGGAAGAGGGAAAACACTTAGAATCACTTTTAGTTGGATCTGCTAGTTCAAAACATGGGTGAAAGAAGAGAAGAAGCTAAAAGGAATATTGGTGAGAAAGATTGCATAATGCTACTCTTGGATGTAGCAGTTAAAGGTCAAGAAAGAGCAACCCAATGTGCTCAAGAGACAAATCAGCAACTTGCACAATTGGTACAGAGATTGGATCATTTGGGGCAAGATAATGATGAGGGACAATGAAGGGAAGACAATCAGCAAAATGGAGCAGCCATGGCTAGGCTTCCTATATTTCCACCTAGAGTAGAGGCACAACCTAATCAAGAGCTTTAGTTGAGATGCAATACCAATTTAGACAAGATTGGTTAGCTGTAGGACCCTGTTTCCAGCATGGCATATCACTTCGGGATTATATAGATCTCAATATGAGGCATATGCCCAATAGGGGCAATAGAGAACACCATAATGACCTACAAAGGAAAATTGGAAAACTTAGCCTTCCTTACTTTGATGGGCCTAGTGAGATTTCAATGAGAGCATGGCTTCAAATGGTGAACACATACTTCAATGAAAACCCCATGCCTCAAGAAGAATCCATAAAATATGCTACTATGCACCTTGATGGAGTTGCACATAAGTGGTGGTATCATGGGATGATCATAATGGGGCATGCTCAAATTACATCATATATTGAGTTTACTGAGAGAATCATAGAGAGGTTTGATAAGAAGTCCATCCAAAACTTCATTTTAAGGAGGTGGAAAAGTTGAAACCTTACGTATTCAATGAAGAGCAAGTGGTTGAAGAGAAGTTCATAGCAGAAAAATTAGATGAAGTGATTGCTTTGAAACTTGATGAATGTGAGACAAAGCATCGGGATGACTCTTTGTTCATGCATGAAATTGTTGTAGATTAGGTTGTGCATGAAGGAATTGACGAAATAGTGGCCTTGTATACACCCTTAGAGCTATCCAATGAAGTTGAGATACCTTTAGATGATGGGAATGTTTAAAACAAAATAGATGATGTCTTCAAATCAACTAATAGTGATGATTCTTTACCCTGTGTGGGTAATGGTGACATAGGTGGATTTGAGTTAGACTACCAAACAAATCCTATGGAGAAAGATGCTTATGATGATTTCAGTCATAATGAATTGGAGTGATTTATTCAAAAAGGCAACTACTCACGAGGAGCACTTGATGAACACTTATTCTCTAAATAAAGTGATCAGCCTTTCTACACATGGGATCCAGGTGTGTTGGAACCTAAGTATGGAAAGGATCCACATTGGGATGAATTTCTTTTTTATTGTAATTATTTCCTTAACTTCACCCTAGAAGCCATGCATAGAGGATGGCATCGATAGTGATGTTTTCAATCTTGAAAAGGAATCTGATTTCACATTGCAGGTAGTTGATTTTGAGCAAATACCTTGTAGACTGATTGATTTGGATTCACAATCTTCTTTTGAGGATGATCGAGGAGAAGCACAAGTAATTTAGGATAGCCATGGAGACTTTGATAACAAGTATGATAGTTTTTATTTTAACATGCAAGATAACAACAATTTGTCACTTTTGTTTGACTGTGATTGGAAAAGAATTTTTTGTATCTACTAAAAATGAGGTGCATATTTTATCAAGTTTGGATATAAAACATATGCATGTGGAAAACTTAATTCAAAGTGCACCAACAGGACAAAATGAGCTCAATATCTCATTTTTTTATTTGCAAACAATGAAGAGCGCTATGAAATAATTTAAAATAGCTTACTTACACATGATGCATGATAGAGATGTTGCCTCCAAGTTTGTAGATGAAACTTTATCTATGTCTAAGTAGTTAAGGGAAGAGGTTAGTGAGCTCACCATCAAGCTTAATTCCACAAAAATTTCTTTGGAAAGTGTCCAAGAGGCACTTCTTGAAGCAAACGATCAGCTCTATGACACTCAACAATTTTGGGAGAAGGAAAACAAAGAAAGGGCAATGAAGATCAAACAGGAAATGAAGGAGCTTTGTAACAACTGTGATGTCCTACTCAATAAATTTTCAAATTTTTCGTGCCTCCAATGAATGATCCATGATGCCATAACATAGCAATAAAAAAAATTCTATAATGTAAATTCCATGCACATTTGAAATAAACACTATTCCAAACTTCCATTACATTTCATTGTAATTTCATAAATATTTCCATAACATAGATTTCATATTGAATAAACTCAAGTTTATCATTCATGATTACATCCTTCATATAAATGGGTACATGATACATACAAATGTAGCTCTCCTGATCTTTATTCGCAATAGATATATAACTGGTCCTGATGTCATCACATTGGTGCATACATTCTAGATGTCCCCATTCCTTGGTGCATACACTCTAATTGTCCCCAATATTGGCACAAACATCTGCAAATCTCAGCCACCAACTGATGAGGAGAAGCATCACTCAAGCACTTTTATGCCAATGATGGAATCAAATGTGGTCCCTTGCACATTTACCACATATGGTAAGATGGCCCTACCCTTCGATGAAGAAATTGGCTGGTAAAATCTCATAACAAATAGCCTATCTGAGCTTAGTGTTGAGTCCTCCATAACTAGAACCTAATCATATATTAGCTACACCTACAAGTATGAAAATCCCAAACTAGAATGCATAAAAGGAACATAGTAAATTGATAGTGCAACCAGTGGAAAATTACACTACTTTGGCCAAAGTATTCTCACCTAGTACTTTGAGTAACATTCATCCTATTCGCATACACTACCATAGCTCTATTTGGATTATAACCATTCATATACTATGCTTAGGTTATTTCCTTCCATAGGTAAACATTAACCTCAAAAATAACCAATTCCCCTTTTCCCAAAACACAATGGTATCTCTACCAATGAAGCATAAGCATAAATTACACCTTCAATGGATATTCTAATCCCAGGTATAACATATGAGCTTTTCAAGTCTACAAATTAACTTTTCATAAACAACTTAACAAGCTATTCCCTTCAATGAATTGCCTAGTCCGAGGAATAACCTTATAATCTAAAGTATAGCTACATAAGCTTCATCTTATCATAGAATAAATATTCATTAATAACTGACTCCATTTAGGAATATATCCCGACAATAAGTGATTCTCATCAAGAGTATAATTTCATTAATAAATGACCTCAATCAAAGAGTAATCATATCAGTAAATTATTCTATTCGAGAGTGTAATCTCCTTAGTAAAAAGGGTTAATCAAAGAGTAGAATTTTTTCAACAATATGACTTCACATTAAGAGTATAAAGCAACCAAACAGGTAACAACTCTAACTTAATAGTTAATCCCACCTATGGCTCCAATCAAGTAGCAATTCATAAACTCAAGTGATTAACTTAATCACATAGGTGAGTCTCAACCTTGGTATTTCCTAATCTTAGGACAAAGCCAACAATCATCAATTAGTTCACTCATGCAGGTTAATCTAAACCTATGTGTTCCCAACAAAGATAAAATAAAAAACCCAACCAAGTAGGTTCTTCTCAACCTATTGGTTCCAATGGGTAATTAAGTAAATATTCCAACCCAATAGGTAATTATTAACCTAGGGTTTTAATCATTAACCAAATACATATTTCGACCCAAATAGGTTATTCTCAGCCTAGGGTTTCATTCAGTAGTAAAGTAATGATCAAGTAATCATTCAAGTATAGATTAGCAATATTACGTCTCATTCTAACATATATTTTGGGTATGTGTAGGATCATGATGGGCCAAAAAGTGGTGATATGCATGGGTATGTGTAGGGTATGTAGCTGACAACTTCTTTTTTTTACCCAAAATTGATGAAATGAAAAGGGTTTTTAAAGGATATTCTTAGCTTTCCACCAATATAAATTATGATTTACTTTGAATTTAATAAATTATTATTATTCATTTTCTATTTGAATTATGACTAAAGTCCTGATTGATAGGTTGATTGAAAAACATCTATAGCTTTCAAACAATATCACATTTTTTGAATCTGAAGCATGCGTCACATTCTATGCTTCACATACTATAGGATTAAAAAATGAATTTCATGAAGTTTTAGCCAAGTTAAGGTGGTCGAGACATACGATTTTTTATATTTTTAAAAATTTGTAATAAAATCATAATTAATTATTTACTTGGAAAAAAATTACAAAAAAATATGCATCATATCTGGACATGAGTCCTCTACTTATATCTAAAATCTTATAAAAAATATTATCATTTTATTGTGGTTAGGGTGGTCAAATAGACACCTACTTCTTATTTTCCTAAAATTTAAGTACTCTTGCATTGAAATTTCAAATTTTCACCAAATAGATTTTTTTTATTTTAAATAAACCTAGTATTTAGAAACTACATTCAATTTTCTACAAATTCTATTCTTACATATTTTTGAAATAATATAGATAACTTATTCAAATCTTTACGTCAAGCTGCCTAACTCTGATTTTTCTGAATTTTTTGCCATTAAGGGCCTATTTTTTCCATGATGATCATGCTTTCATTAAATCTAGTATATAATACTATTGATGACATCCACTCCTTAATATGGAGTATGTAAAAGTAGCCATAAGGTAATCATATCAATAAGACTCTTTTTTATTTCAAATAAACAAATAGATTATTACTCTATTTCAAGCAATCAAATGTAATTCCAAATAAAACATACAAGACATTCAATCTTTTAGAAAAATAAATAAACATAAAGATAATAGAACCTCATGCCTATTACTTGATTTAATCCAATTGACTCACTATATCTCAAGGTTGGCCCCCTCTTCAAATTAGCTTAGCAACAAATCCCTCTCAATTCCTCTCACTATAGTTTCCTCACAAATAACTCGAGTAGCAAAATAAGAATCAATCAAATAAAAATGCAGCAGAATGGAGCAGCGTAACAATGCGTAGAAGTGTATCCAAATGAGATAAGGGTGCCTCTATTTATACCCAAAAACTAACATCTACAGTCTACAAACAAGGCCAATGAAATGACACTTCTCGGCTTAATTCCATTGACTCAGCTTGATAATAAAATGGTGGTGAATTTCTATCTCAATACTCACCCAAATAGGACAACAGGTTGATTCTTTGCTTGCCAACAACAAGTTTGACTGATTCATGTTGCACATGTTCAAATCTAGAAATTGACTTGCATGCTCAAGAGACTTCTAAATGAAACACATAATTCATAATATGGTGCCAACTACTCACCATATTCCCTATTTACTAGCTTCTTGTTATTAGAAGAATAAGTCAATACTTATTTGGCTACGTTTCACATTGCTAACTTGGTCCAAGCCAAAGCATTTGAAACATTTCAATGATTCAACTTCTCTCAATATAGCACTACTTTATCTTTACTTAGCACATCACTTTGTATAGTGTGTAGCACTTCACCTTATGCTTTATTCATTAAGTTTGAACTATGCGCAACAAATTAAAACTTATGTATTCCCATCACCTTTTATCAATGATGATATATGTGGTTTAATACTTAGCATTGTGCTATTATATGTAGTGCTATATTCACATTATATCGGCCATGCCTTATATTCAATAAATCAGCCAAATATATATATATATTCCTTGACAATAAGTTCAATGTCTAAATAATCCATTTTTTTACCAAACTCATTCTTCCATTATCGCTCATAGTGTATATATATATATAATTCTCATTTAATTGATATACAAAGAATAGCATATACTCATTAACAAACAAGTTCATCAAATAAACCATTTGATATATGAATGCATATATCCATAAACAATACCATATGTATATATCTATATACACATATATGCATATATACTTACAGCGTTATGCTTGCATGGATACTCCATCACATTACACATACATGTATTTCAAAATGTGTGTATATATGTATATATGCATTTATGTTTATTCATACACATATCACGTTATTATTTCATATCAACATAAATACATTCATATCCTTGTCGACAAGCACATAGTTGTAAAACTCAGACTCAGCAATAACTTGACAGACCCTAGGTACATCCACCATTAGAGCCTATCTCAATTTGATGGCAAAAATATTTGTAGCAATCACATAATCGGTATTTTGTTCATTCCTATCCAATAAAGGGGTCCATGATTGCACCGGCATCTCAATACCATCCACAACCCTTTTAAGTTCCATCTCTCAACCAAAATAGTCTGCACCTTTGAAAAGAAACATATGCATAAAGAGTGAAAACCACCAAAATCTAACACCAAGTTTCCCACCCTTGAAGGCCACCAATCCTTTATGAATTTTCCCTACTATATAGGTGGAAAAATCATATAAGGTATTTATGTTAAGATTTTGGATACTCGTAGCCATGTACATATCGGCCATTGGCATGCTAGAGCCAAGATAAAACCCTAGAATTTGGTAGAGGGAGTAAAACATCTTCTAAAAATATGGTTCTAAATACTTAATATGGAGGGGCTCAACATCAAAGGGTCCCAAAGTAATCTTTCTTTTATTGATTCCCTTCCCTATTGATATCAAAAAATTGGTCAACATCGAAACCCTGAAGTTGTGTTTTACCCTTTTGTATTCCTCCCTCAACATCTTCTCATCAATATTAACCATGTCACTACTCCAAGTGTTCAACTTGAACACATATGCAACTTCTTCCTTATTAACCCATACCAAATTTTGTCCATCATGAGCTCTAACAACCCTAACTAGAGGGTCATAGTTCGTAGCAATTTCTTTGAGAAGATCAACATCTATGAACATGTTGGGTACAACTAGTTTACCCATGTCCAACCTCCAAGGGTTGCAAAAAGGGATACCGGCATTCCTATTTCCAAACCATCCCTAGAAAAGGCTCCATCCAGAGTATAGTAGGGCAACATCTTTAATTATACAATAATTATCAGTGATGCCAAATTTAGTTCCAGGGCCAAAGTACATACGTTGTCCCTTTGATTTCTTAGAGGTTGAAGATACCAAATGTTTAGTTAAGTCCTATTCAAAAGAGGTCTTTTAGTGGGCTTCGACTCAGAAGATTGGTCTTTTGACATGGATGTTTTGACTTTGGATGCCATAGTAATAGAGTTTGTGCAAACTAGGTTTTACTACTCAGCAAATTGCAAGCTTACAACTAGGGTATAGGTTGATGCAAGGAAATAAAAAGAGTAAACAAGCTAATCATTTGAATTGAATGTCAAACCTTAAAAGAAATGCAACAAAACTAGAAACTCTAATGATAGAATGATAGAACAAGCACTTATAGCAAACAATTTTACTTACTAGTTTTGTGGATGCTTGAAAACCCTAGTTCTTGTCATCGAACAAGCTTGAAAATTTCAATGAGAACTCTTTAGATGTGTTAAATGCTTTAACAGTTTGCAATTATACTTTAAAGAAATTTGTATGGCTTTAAAACATACCAATTGGCAATTTGGTAGCTCTGCATCATATCCACCATTATGGTTCGCTCGCGTGAACCAGAACGGCTGATACGACTCATTTTCCCTCAATCTTGAACTTTGAATTTTAACTATCGGTCTCGCAATGAGATGACACAACGAACAGCTCAGATTTGGTCAAATAAGTTTGAAAATATGACTACAAACAGTTGTTTCCATTGACCAACTGAAAAATGACATGTGGATTTATATCTATGTCACTCCACAGGCTCCACCATCTCCATAAGCATTGAAACTGTCTACATGTCAACCTCCTTGCTTCCACTCTGAGTTTAAAGTGTGTGCATCTTATAGTAGTGGGGAGGCAGGGAACGAATGAGATTCATTTGTTAGAATCCATAGTAACCATTGATTTGAACACCTTTAGTCATCAGTTCCTTCGATGAATGGTAGGACCCGCCAAAAGGGTGTCCAAGTGTCGCCTACCTGCTATCCTGTTGGTTCATTAATTTGATTAATTTAATCCCATGGGATGGAGGGGAACCAATAGAAAGTAGTCAATGGGACCCACCAAGCATAACAAAGGATTTTAATAAGCACATGCACTTATTACATGACTTAAAAGGGGTTTCCTGCCTAGGTTTATAACTTGAACGATATTTTAGCGAATAGTAAAACCCAAACATAGGGAAAGAACAAGAATTAAATAATTTTATGACCCACATAAGACAAGGCAAGATTTATAAGGATTCTACAAGTAGCAACTGAGAACACTAGGCTTAAGGGGTCGATGAGGAAACGGATGTAAAGGCATAAGATATGACTTAAGAGACCAGGAATGGGTAAAACTTGGTCAACTTCGAATTAGAGTATTAGAATGTAGGTAAAAGGAAAAGACACTATAATATCTTTAATTTTCAATATAATATCGACCTATCTTGCTCTACAATATTGTATTCACTATCATCTAACTCAAAATAATCAATGGTTATTTATAAGTTATGGATGTTGAATTGTTAGCTTTTGTTCAAAGAATGGATTAATATTCCTTTCAATTATTTATCAAAGATTGTGTGAATGGAAATGCAATAGGAATTTCTAAGTAGTGTGATCAGTGTTGTTCTTTAAAAATGATGCAAGATCACATATCAAATTCAATACCATGGAATACAATATAAAATATTAGATATCACAATTTCATGGAATACAATATAAAATATCATCAACTACAATTTGGAATATGATTCATGAAATGCAATATAAAATAAAATATCATGAAGTGCAATGATTCACAATTTTGAACATGCAATACAATACAAAATATCATCAACTATAGTTTGGAACAATGGAAACTGATTCATGAAGTGCAATATAAATACCTAAAAGCTTCTAACTCACTTCCATTTCCCAAATGGAGTTAGGGTCCTCAAACTAATGTTCAACTTGAGATAAAGTAAAAGAGTCATCTTGATTTTGAGTCTTCCCTTCATTTTCTTCAACTTTTGTCTCAAATTCAACGTTCATTGTGTCACTATCATTTGTCCCACTACCACTACCAATGCTACCAGTGCCACCAATACCAAGGTTTGGAATTGGATTTTTGCACAACCCGGTCCTTCTTCTTTCAAAAGGAAAAAATTTGACATTATACGTAGTTCCTTTCATCCTCAAGCAATTTTCCAAATCCTTGTCTAGTTTGTTTCTTAACTTTGATTTCAAAAATGCCAATGAATTGAAAACTATCTTATCCTCCACCGACCCCAATATCATTGTTTGACATAAATTAGAAAGTTTGAAATATTTTGATATCGTATCATGCAATATTTCACTTTGACCTAAGTTTGTCCAAACCTTTGTTATTGATCTCGGTTCAAAGGACTTCTTCATGCCAATGGAATTATACTGGTCTCTCATAGCTATTGTAAAATTCTTAGATTGTTGTCTAAGCTTATCTTTATTTAAAATCCCTTCTATTGTCTACTCATTGTATGTTACACTTTTTGAAAATTGTTCTATTGAGATATTTACTTGATCATGAAAATGTTTTGGGCTATCTTGGTTTACCCAAAATTGAGGATACACAAGACCCATGGCTTCAAGTATTTCATGTCGAGGGAATCTTTCACAAATCTTTGAGGAAAGATATTTTGCAATTTCCTTCAAATTATCAATAATAGATTTAACAATGTCATTAAAATCTTCCTATTTAACAGGTACTTCTCTGCTAGAGCGTCTGCCTGTCTTACAATGGTACATTGGTATCTCATATTTGCGTACACAAATGCATATGTTTTTATTTGCATTAAACTATAAATAATTATCAAGATCATTCAAATCAGTAATTTTCTACCACATGAAATAATTTGAGCTTTCTTGTGTTAGATCTAGATATAGATGATCGAGGGCCAAGCATGTATGTCTATGTAGTTTGGAATATTCATAAATATACATAATTCTATCTTGGGCTTTCTTCACAAGTTTTTCATTTCATCTAGCATGGGGAGAAGACTAGCTAAATTCAAGAGTGTCTCTATATCACTTAACCTATATAAGAGGTTAGGAGCTTTGTCTATTGTGTTGCAATGCTCGTACATTACTCCAATCAAGGATTGATATTCTGGAAGCACTCATTGTGTTGGTCCATGCAAGGAGATCCATCTGGTATTGACATCCTTGAGAAGCTTGTTTCTTGTTGTTATTCCCTGAACAAAATTTTGAAATTCACAAAATGTTTGGGACTTCGGCAAAAGTATGTGTAGATCTCACAGAATAGATTTTCAACTTTTGATACTGTAGGAAACTTGCTTACAATTTTGAATGCTAAATTCATTTTGTGGGTCATGCAATGAATGCCAAGCATGTATGGTGCACAAGTAGTTTGTAACTTTGTGCAAACACCAATCCTTTGACCTTGCATCACTGCAACTCAATCATCTCCTACACACGTCAACTTTTTGGAAATTGTTAACTCATCCATACCTGCAATTTCATTCAAATATTTCTTGACTAGTTCAAATAGATTTTGCAATGTTGAATTGTCCTTCATTTTATGAACACAAAGAAGATGAGCTTGGAAAACATGTTTATAGTGTACAAATGCATACACACCCAAGAAGTATTGTCTACCGTAGTAACTTCATCTAAAGATAATGCAATGAATTTTGACTATTTTACTTTCTCCTTTAAATTTTTCTTTTTTCACTGCAACAAGACAGTTCACCCATTCCCATCCAGCGTTTACTGACCAATTTGAGAAAGGAAAGTGACGAACACCTAAAAAAGATAATAAATTACAATATTCTGGGTAGTCTTTCATAGGATGCCCTTTGGACAAAATATGAAAAACAACACTCAACTGGATAGTTTCTGATAGATTTGCTCCTTCCATTGCTTTTCCAAATTGATCCTCAAGTGTACCTTGACATGCAGCAAGCTTCGACGTTCTTTGGTTATGCTCTTCATATTCCGTGGAATACTTAACATAAAGACATTCTTCCTTTGATTTCCCTCGTACGACCGATTGTTCCTTTCTGTCTAAGATTTTTTTTCATAAACTTTACCAGTATGCTTTTCTATAGTGTCAAGTTTTAGCTATAACTTCTTGTCTCTTCTACATTTCCAACTAAAAATCATACACATGCATTTCATTGCACTTTAAACATCATTTGTTTTCCCCACTGGTACAATTAATGCGTACTTTGACAACCAACCAAGTTGAAAATTCCTTGTCCTTTCCCACTCTTGCTCCATTTTTTATTTGCATTTTCTTTTGTTGCTACCAACATCATTCTTATCCAAGTCAATTATCTCATTTTGGCTAACCAGTGTATCCTTTGGAACATCTTCTAAGGTATTTCCATCCTCATTTGATACATTTAACTCAATGAAAATCTCACTTTGACCTTCCAGTGGTGGTGAGGTATTGTGAATGCCTTCTTCATTAATATTTGGTGGAAGAGTTGATGATGTAGCTCCATCTTGATTTGATGGATCAAAAGCATTGCCAATTCCAAAGTAATATTGTATGTACCTCTACATTTTGGGTGTTTTGATGGCCTCCTAGTCCCTTCACCACCCTAAGGAGTCTTACCCTTGTTGCTCGACATATTGATCCCTCACTTCAAATAAAAGCTAGAAAAAAAAATGTCTTCTTGTTTAAGAAGGATAGAGAATATACATCCCATTCCCTACTCAATATCATCTTTAAGATTGAAAAAAGAATGGAAAAGAGATAATAAAAAAATATTATAACACTATGAAGAAATGATCACTCACCTTTAAGTTTATGTTTTCAACTTTCACTGACTTCCGAATCAAGAACAGAACAAAATATGTAAGAATAAATGACAGTTTTGGTTGTATTTATATCAATCTATATTTGGAAAATTTCACGGGATTTTTAAATGGTATATTAAAAATTTGGTGAATCTTGCGTGCTTATACAACGATATTTTGTAATTTTCAAGGCAAAAAGTGTCCTCAAATGTAATTATTTTTTAATGTTACTGGTGAAATAGGTCCTCATTTAAGCAACTATTTATAAATTTTAATTGGCGAAATGGGTCTTCACAAGTAACTATTTGTAAATTTTAATTGATGAAATGGGTCCTGATACAATGTTTTTAATAGTATTGGTGAATATGTAGGTGTTTAATAATTATAGAGAAATTAATAAATATAACCATCAAATGGATTTATAGAGAAATTAGAATACAACTATTTTTAAAGAAAATAAATTAAAAAATAATAAATATAACAAGAATTCAACGCACAGAGAATTGGGACAAAAGATTTTCTAGTTTATTCATACTATAGCAACTGTACAGAATTACCAAAACAAAACCAACTCGGATAGGACTCAGCCAATAATGTCTGAGCAAATAATACACTTACACAGATTACCATGGGACAAAAGGGTCCACTCTCTAAACTCAGATGAGCTCGTCACGCGAAATGCACCAAAACCCAGCTCGCCACAAGCATCAATGTAAGCTCCAATTCGATACGTTACAATGCAACAATGCAACAATGTACACTATGTACAAACCCAGATTTAGATTCGCAGGTCTAGGGTTACAGCGCTACAATGAAAATCAAATACTCCTACTCAAATATTAATTACAATTTAATATTAATTACTATTTATAAATTTTAATTGGTGAAATAGGTCCTGATACAATTTTTTTAATAGTATTGGTGAATATGTAGGTGTTTAATTACATTCTTCTGGGATTCCAAGCGAAAATATTAATCAGTCCATTTGAAACATGTAGCTTTTTATGGTGAATTTTTTGCTTAAATATGCCTCATAAAAAAAATTGTTGGCGAATGGAATTGCATTGGACCAATAATTTGTACAATACAAGTGATTTGGACACCCTGTTCTAGGTGCGTTTAATTCGCCAATTTTGACTTGGTCGATTTCTAAAATTTTCCAATTGGCGAAGATTCACCACTAAAGTTTTCCCTAACCTTAGGGTTACTATTTAATATCATAATACTAATAATTTAAGGTTATTAGGAATTACTATTAAATATAACACTATATATTAACATAAAACTTTAACACTAGTAGTAATAACCTCTAGCTATAATAGGTTTACCCATATCCTAATATTAATTTAGCCTAGAATATAATAATCTTAAATACATTATTTGATTATTGTTATTATATTAGTAGTAAGTAAACCTAATATATTATAATCTATATAAGATTATATAGATTACGCATCTTGGGTTATATAGGGTTATAATAATAATAACCTATTATTAGTAATATGTCATATAGATTATATTAGATTTAATATATAAGTTACCTTCTTAACATATATCTAGTATATTAGTGCTAGATTATATCTTTTTTTGTATTAATAATATTATAACGAACATAGTTACATCCATCTAATGTTAGCTTCATATTATATATGCCAAAAAGAGAGTACATTAAGGAAGTCTATCAATAGCTAACTACATGGAAGAATTTACCAAAAAGAGAGAACATTAAAGCAATATTTCCCAAGTATCTTAGGGGCTCCTATACAAAAATAGATATAGTAATAGATGGTATGCTATTCCTTGCAGCCCTTATTGCATTCTTTAGAGTTCCCCCATTCAAAATCTTTAACAATTAGCTGCATAAAAGACACACCCTAAGAAACTAGACTAGCATCTCCATTTGCTCTGGGTTTAGCATGATAGATCTCTCTTGGTCTTTCTGCATTGCCAACATCAGCAATATTAAAGTCCCTTTGAAACTCCCTCGCGGTTCTAAGGAAGGTCTTTGAATCCTCCTAGTTGTGGTGCCAGGTATGACCATACTTCACCTCTTCCTTTTTCATTGTCACATTGTCGTCAGTGATCAACCTCATGAATTTGGCCATATAAATCTCCATTGTAACATTCACCTACAAAATAATAGAGAGGAAAATGAGTCTTTTAGAAAACTCAGTAAGCACCCTTCTATTCTCTTGAAATTTCTCCTCATTCGTTTTCCTTCAGATGTACCATAAAATTTTAGTGGTAAGACAATCCAAAAACAATTGAAACTCTTCATTTAATTTCTCATTGTTAAACAACACATCATGCCAATTAATTTTTTGATTTTTATTCCAAATTAACAATTCAATACAAAATATTTTCCAAACCTCCTTAGCATAAAAATAATCAAAGATAATATGCATTATTAATTCTAGAGTCTCGCATATGCTACAAATATCAACATCATAATGGTTAATTTTAAAGGGATCTTATGTAAAAGAATCATCCATCTAAAGTGGGCAATTTTAGGCTCTTTCACATTGTTCTAGATAGATGGATTTTTTTCTAATTGCTATCAGAAATTTTCATGCCCCAATAATTATTAACATGATCAATAACAAAGCTACTCTTGGTTAGAACTTTTTATAAATTATCTTAGCTTTGACCTCAGACAAATCACTATTATCTCTCCAAAAAAGGTCATTGGAGGTATCTAATACCTTATTATAATTCATAAGAAAGAAATTTTATAGGCTTCAACAATAGTGTTATAATTTTTGATAGTAGTGGTAGATTAAATTCAGAGACTAATTTGTCCCAACTTTTAACTTGCCCATTATCCAATATATTTTGGAAAGTTTGGACACCACACTAGTTCCACCTTTTTGTATAACATCCTTGTAGCGGGGAAAGGGGTTTATAGTTATGCTCCAAATTCCACCTGGTGGAGTAGTAGGTTTGACATTTTAAACTGTTATTAATGAGAATATTACTCCTTTTGAATTCAACATTATGTTAGATTTATGAAAAATATAATCCATAGAATCAAACAACAAACAAAGAAACCTTCCATGCAAGAGATCTACAAACAAAGAATCATAATATTTCTCAACAAGAAAAAGCTACATAATGAACCTCAAAAATCTTTAAGGAAAACAAAATTCCTCAATTGTTGAGAGTTCCATCAAAAACATGAAAGGTTGAGAGATAATATAATGAGGGTTGAGTGCTATATAGAAGTAACCCTAAATGGTAAAGGGATTATATCATGCCAAGTGTCAACATCTCATACAATGAGACAGAATGATCTAATAATAGCTCTTTAGTTAACATAGTAAATCACTCCTAAGTTTAGCTTAAATGCATGAGAATAAATTAGACTAATAATTAATTAATTTAGCTAATGCATGATTACTCGAACACCCCCCCAAGATGAACTTAGGGAGTAGCTAAAAACCCTAAAAAGAATGTATGATGGGTCCCAACAAAATAAGACATTGTGAGGTAACTATGGGAAAAACTCCTCTCCAAAATAGAGAAAGGTGAATGAAAGACTCAAAAAAGAGAAAGGAAAATGAAGGACGAAAAAATCCTCCAAATCAAGGTGAAGAACTAAGAAGCCTCCAACCAAAACAATGTCCCAAAAATAAAGGAACATGCAGAACATCATTGAAGCAAGAAGAAGTTATATATATATATATATATATGCATGCCTTATTAAATCTCTAGAATTAGTATTATGTATATATATGTACATATATATTCCCTATATATACATTTATACACTTTCACTTACATTCATATTTGTACATATATTCACATACACATTAATGCAATTTATGAAATTTATGAGAGTTTTGTTGTTTTTATTTGATTTGATTAAATGATCAAAGTGGTTCAAAGATGACAAAAACACAGTTTTACCTATCAACCAAAAGCTTTGAACTTTTAGGTTAAGCACTTACTGACACAAAACTTGTGACTGACTTGACACGGTTCCTTTAACCTTTGCAGTGAGTGTATGTGTGTCAACTTCAACAGGCATACCAATGGTTTCCATTCCAAACTCCTCTTATGGGTGATACTCTCCCTCCCCCTCTAGAGGGTTTGAACCTTTCTTGCATCCAACTTAGTGCAACATGTATGTGGTTAGTTGATACATATAAATCATTTCATCATATATCAAAAGCATCATTGAAGAATTTAAAGATTAATTCATCATAATGCATATTCATATATTTCATTCATCCATTAAACATATTATTTAGTCATAATATTGCATTAAAAACATTTTTACTCATAAAAGTAAAAGTAATATGGTAACTTAGAAATGGGGTGTAACACCTTGTGATTTTAAATTCTATTTGAATTTTAAAAAATTCATGAGATAGGTTGTATTGTAGGAATTTTATCTATGTTGTGTGACAACTGACCACATCAATAGAATGCTATATCAATTGGGGCCAAATAATCTTCCTTGGTGAAGATGTAAATCATGAAACCAATGAGTGTTCCTAGAGTTTATATGATTTCTCAATCATAGTAGGAGAATTAGTCATGGTAGGTTCTTAGATTCTCTATTGATCATGCAATGGGATCTTTTATAGTGGTTCATGGTTATCTCCTAAATGAGTGTTGTGATCATTTGTTCTTTTGTGTTTCTAGTTATTGTGATATTATACTTGAAGTTTGGTTGGCACATGAGATGATTATTTTTATAATTGTATCAAATTTTGGTGAGGTGAGATCTCCTATTTGGAGATCATGTGTTGGAGCAATGAATCTTGTAGACACGCAAAATTGACATCATGCATAATCATATTCGCTCGTCAATTAAATAAACCAAGTTTAATTGATTAATCTCCTAAGGTCGTCCATTTAAATTGAATAAATTGACTTTATTTAATTTAAGCCTAACAACATCCTCTTTGATTAAATAAATCAAATATTTACTTAATCAAGTCTGAAATCACCTTTCCATCCCTTTTGATTTAAATAAATCAAAATATTTAAGTCAAATGGGTCAAAACCCCTAATCATCATCTAAGTTAATCTAATCCTGATTAAATCTAATCTAATCACCCATCACATCCTCTAGTTGTTCTCACTTGCACAAATAAATCAATTTATTGATTTATTAATTCATCATTTTCTTTCAAAATGGCATCTTTGAGGAATATTCTCCAAATTTGAATCTCCCCCCAAGTTGACATGTACATCCAACAAAGCATTTATGAGGTCTTACATGACTCTTACATGTCTCTTGCAAAGGTCAAACTCAACATTTAACTCTCAAATTCAAATTTGAATCTCCCCCTCTTTGGCACATTGACCAAAATGTGCTCATTCCTCAACCTATCACAAGTTGAAAAGTGGCCTCTTCTCATTGGTGGATCTTTAGTCCCACATCCTCCATGTTTGGCATTCTTCTATCATTCTATTCTATAAATAGAGAGCTTCTCTATTGTATCAATCCTCCACAATCTCATGCACAAATGCATCATTGTCATTTGAATCCATATCATATCTTCATAGCATTTCATATCATCTTCATCATGGAGCTTAGAAAAGGATTGGGAAAGGGCTTCTTTCCACATTGAAGAAGTACCAATCCACTATAAGATGCTGGTTTGATCACTAGAATAATGTTTCCTTATGTATCAATTGCTTGATTTTTGCATCTTTTCCATTATTCTTGTGTTCAAATGAATCTTATAGTGAATCTTTTGTTTTCTTTGGTTCACTAACAATGCTAAGGGATTTTTGTTTTTGAGAAAATGCATATTTAAGGTTCATACAGATGGTGCTAGAAGGAGGGCCTTCTTTGTTTAATCCAATCTCTGTAGGGCTTCATTTATACTAATGTTATTATTTTCATTGGAAGAATGATGTTTATTCCAATCTGCTACAATCTTAAATAGGTGATTGAGTATAATAATATTTGTTTGTGTTCATAAGGTTGCTTTGCAACTCATTTACATAGCCCAAAAGATAACTATGCCGCATATTTGTTTGCTAATGCTTTGTGTTTCTTACAATGATGGGAGATACTATATTTAAGAGATAGGTATACTCTTTGTTTTCACAATGAGTATTTTCCTTTATTTTCGCAGCATATATTTGCCTCTATTTAATTTGTTGTCGATATAACTATTATGGTTTGCAAACTGTCCAAAAAAAAATAGTCCCCCGCATCATACATATCGTTCATATCCTTGTGATACGTCCTAACTTTTGTGTTTCTAAATGCTGACATTATAATGGAGGAAGAATAATTTGTTATGATAGTGTCTTTGTCTCGCATTGTTAGTGAAGCATTTAAATCTCTCATGTGCACCTCTACCTTCGTGAGGATACTACGGTGACCTCATGGCAAGACAAAGAAGTCCCACATTGAAGTCCGTACTGATCACTATGCAGGTTTCAGACGATGTAAATTTGGATTAGTAATTCTTCAGAGACTTGTTGGGATACTCTCTGCATAATGGCTCCAACTGCAACCTTCAATCCTTAGACACCATTTGCTCAAAGAGTTGTGTCGGACCTTGTTGAAGCATCCTGTCAAATAAATAACGTGTCTTGCATATCATAGTTAATGCCATAGATTTAATATACATAAAAGTCGTGTATTTAGATTTCCAATATAAATTTTGATATGACTTTCACATTATCTGCAACTATTAATGTCGTTTCAGGTTTTTGATAAAGCTTTTGTGCAGGAATTGAAGTTGAACATATAGTAAATGATCCAGTTGAGCATACAGTAAATGCTCCTAAAGTGGCTAAAGAGGGGCGCTTTAAAAAAAAGATGCCTATGCCAAAACAAAAACATAGAGAGGACGCTGCACAAAGGTCATGCAATCTATTTATTTGATGGGAAAAGGTTGTGGAATTCGGGTCTACACCTGCCAATAGCATTTACTCGCTTGTTTACAAGGGCAATCACTACAACATTTTCAAGTATTCTCTTATATGTGTTTTGATATATGTTTGTACCCTCTTACAAAAATGTCATTCTTAGCACAGGAGAGGTTGTGGCACCCGCACCCACGTTGATATCCCACATCATGTTTTGGTGCTTCAAAATGACATCTTTACACTTACTAATTGTGTTTGCTTGGAATTTTTAATGAAGCTTTGACTTTACACTTCTTGATTGCATTAGCTTGAAAAATTCCCTACAAGGATTGGCCGCAATTTTACACCTGCTAAAGGTATTTGCTTAAAAATTTCTCACGTTGTTTTTCAAGAGATCCATTAAGGCGATCATGGCCTTCAATAAGACGACTTGTCTTTGAGGATTTTTGTCAAGCAATTCGTGTGCCTTGTCCATGCATCCCTTTATTTTAGCGTACTAGCGTACATGACTGCCAGGGAAGTTGCAACTTAGGTGGGGGTGTGGTTCGTTTGAAAACTCCCCTGCCTACATGCCTCTCCAAGGGTGGTTGCATTTCTATCAAACAATTTTACACCTGCTAGTTGCATGAATTCAAAATGTCTTTCCCTACAGTTTCGTACGACCTGCCAATTGCATTAAGTTGAAAGTCTTCAAAAAGCCTTAAAGGCTGTGAAAATTTATTGAATACGGCTTGACACCCTGCCAAATGCATTTTCCTGAAAGTTTCTTTTTTCTTTTGTTATCGTTCAAATGTGCTTTGCCCTTGTCTTCTCTTTTTTAAGAGATTTGCATCTGGAATATATTCAAGATCAAACAAATAGTTGAAATACATTCATAGCTAGATTGTTGCATAAGAGCATTTGACAAGTTTCAGCATATAGGGATGTCCCACTGAGGTCATATTCAATCAAACAACAAGTGTTTAGACCTCATGTGACATTTTTCAAATCGACTAGTAGAACATGATGTAGGATGCAGCAGATAAATTATTGTCATTCCATTCGTTGTATTTTCCCTCAGTAGGAGTGTATGAGCAGCACATCAATCAAAATTCAAAGAACTCCAAACGCCTCCTCAAGTAATAATTGCCCACTTGCAGCAATAAATAAGAAATCTTTGTCAATATTAAATGAGAATCAAAGTCAAAGTTAGTATAGAGAAAATGGGTGGGATAAAAATCTGACATGATCGGTGCAGAATTTAATTCATGATTATTACTGACATAGCTTGGAATTTTGCAGATCACAAACATAGCTATCTGTGATTTGACATTGTGCCTTTATCTAAATTTTGGTGTCAATTATTTGTTGCCTTGGCATTGGGATTCATTAATTAATAATTTTGCATGATTTAAATTTGGCATTTACAGAGAAATTAAAAGATTGAATTAAGTAAATCAAAGGTCCTTTATCAAATTCTTTGTCATGCTTCCAAAGATCTGATTTTCTTTTAATGCTCTAACCATTGTGTTTTTCTTCAAAAGGACTTTGCATGATGGGGGTATTTTTTTCGCATTACTTCATCAATTCCTTAAAATAAAACTCATTTCTAAGATTTTACTTTGTGATGTTTGTAGGTTGACATTGGAATCGAGCATTGTAATCAGTTGAAAGCAAAGCGAAATTGGACTTGAAGAATTGAACATCAAACTTGAAATTCACAAAGCATTTTTAAATGCTTTAAGGGGCTTCCATTATACGCTTTAGTTTTCTGTTTTAAATCAACTTACATCTTTTGGGGCTCTAAAAATAACATTTCAATTTTTTGTTGCAAAGGGTTAAAAAGAACGTTAGACACTTACTAGCTTCAATTTGGGTTCTAAAATTGAACAAGCAAACTTCACATTTGATTTTTTTGGTGCTTTAAAACAAAGTCATTATTGTTTTGTGGGGATCTAAAACGAGCATGTGTCTTTTATGCTTTTTAATCTTTTTTGCAAAATAGTCTCATCTAAAAAGGCGTATGCACTTCTCTCGCACTTCACAGTAACCTTGAGAATCAAAAGTCTTTTTAATGACATTAAGTTGTATAAAAATTGCCTCCACATTTCAATTTGGGCTTAAATTTGAACAAAGCTTGTGAGTGTGAGTTAGGTATATCGCATGTGTTCTCCCTTTGTTTCTAAATGAAGGTCGATCGAACTATGGATGTGCTTGCTTGTTGTTGTTTACCTTTAGAGGGGCCTGCCTAAGAGACACATCTGAAAGGAGAACTCAAAGTCGACTCCAACCGATTTTTCATTCGGGCCAGTATATAAATGGATAAGACTAAACTGTCAAGTCCTCATGGTATGTAGGCCTTAGCCATATAGTGTCTTTCAGAATGGGGTACTACCGTAAAAAGTATAATTGCCCCTAGTAGGATTGATTAAAGCCTTTAGTGGCTTGTTGGATGCTCGCAAGGTTCCATGTCCCCGATGTCTCGTCATTAAGAACCTTGTTTGTAGTAGCCAATCAATCCATCCAACGAGTTTATCAAACTGGTGCATTGGAGCTTAGACTCCAAGAAGTTACTTTCCATGTCCGATCTTGGTTAAAATATAGAGGTTAAGACTTCATTCTTAAAATACCTTTATATTTTTTCCTTGGTTGCATGTAAAATTGTCTCTTCTACTACGAAAGGCATGAGGCAAGCCCACCAAGAAAAACATACCAATTGAGCTAGGATGTTATATTGCTTCTAAGGCAATTTGAAAACACAATGCTTGGATACAAAACATTGAAACCAACATTCAACGAATCATCAAAATTTCAAACCCTTTGGGAGGAACAAATACCTTTGAAAATTCCACGTGTTACTACTTGTCCCTAGGGGTTCTTATCCCTAGAAGGCTTCTAAACACTAAGACCTACATCTCAATTTGTTTATTCCAAAGTCAACAATAGGAAACTATGCTCTTGAAACCTTTATTTCCACATAGTGGACCTTGTGGAATGAAAAGGAATTGAGACATAGACATTCATTTTGAAAACTAAGCAAGAAGTGTGTTTGTGGTAAAAACAAGTCATTAACCAAGATTAACTCAAATTGAACCCCACACATGTGCTTGTTTATCTTTTTATTGTCTTTCGAGCAAACATTGTTCTTTTGGTTTGAACTACTCTTAGAGAAAAGCATGTTCTTCAATATCTTGGTCTAGTAAACAAAGTCTCTCTAATTCTCTTAGGATCAAAATCAAAACTTTCATCCATCTCCCAAACATCAAATCAAAATCACCTCATAAACAATTCTTGGAAATCTTGAAAAAATCCCTCATGCTAAACTTTGGGCAAATCACTTGAGCCAAATCAAAATCATTTCGTTTCATTAAAGGTGTGTAGATGAATCCTTCATCACATATTTAGTCAAATTATTGATCCTTTTGAACAAGTCTATCCCTTGATAACATCCAACATCTTGTGGTTTATGAGTTCACTATCCAAAATCCAAAATCAAATCAAAATCATCTTGTTTGGTTAGGTGTGTCTAGTTGAATCCTTCTTTACACATTTAGTCAAACTAGCATCTTGTGGATAAATTTGCACTAGGACAACATCCAACCTCTTAGAGTTCACTGTCCATATCAAGTCAAACCAATCCAAATCAAATCAAAACATCAATCCAAGTCATAAAGTTTAGTATCCCCTTCAAGGTTTCCTACGAGTTCCAATCATCCATCTTTCATATCTCGTCACCATCTTTTTGATCCTTAAAATCTTATACTTTCTCTTTTGTACCTAGAGTTTGGGTCAACCCAAAGAATTAGAGGTTCACCTCCCACATTCTTGAAAATTGATCCTTATTTTATGGTCCAAACAAGACCTCAACACAAGACGAACAAGGAATATAAACTTGATCCCTGCATCATGAGCGGTCTAAACCAACCAAACTCTCAAAGCCTCATAATGCCAATTGATTTTCAAAACTCACATTTATACAATCCATACATGGGATCATTATCTCCTACAAATGTCAATGGTACAACAAATATGAGTATGCCCAAACCAAAGTTTGGAACACCTTTCCTTATGGTAGATTTAAATCCAAGTCCAAACCTACGAATCTATCAACTGAACAATCAATGCATGAGCTAGTAAGCGTCATCTCATCAAATCCCAACATGCCAAATGTGAATGTACCAAGTACAACTTTACAAAAACATGAACATTTTTGAATCCAAACTTGGTAAACTTTGGGATGGATATGTTTTGCAAATCATCGAATATTGTTCAAATTCCAAACAAGATGTTAACAACTCCCGTAGCAGTTACTGAAATGAGGCAATGTGATTCCCCAACATCCAACGTGTTCAATTTCAACCTATCCTTGCCAAATCTAAACATCATCCCAAATCAGAACATTGTCCAAAATCAATTTGTCCATGATCCCATTCAAAAGAAACCACCAAGTATGCATACCAAATGCAGCGAACAAAACTATCCAAGAAGTCCAAAGAGATCGAAATCAAGATCAAATTTGGCGAGATCAAATTGCTACACTTACCAAAATGGTTGAGTCATTGTGCCAAGAGACATCTCCACCACCATTACCCATATAAACATCATTCCTTGGTTTAGGGCTTTCCCCTTTACCTAGCATAATCACTCCATCAAATCAATCCACCTAACACCCGATCAAAGCCATCACATGCGTCCTTTGAATATGCCATGGAGCATGCTTAACCGGATGGTACATCTTATCAAATAGGCCAACATCAATCTTGAAATCAAAATATGGTCTCCCAAGGACCTATCACCTCGGTCATTCCGACCATTCCTATCACCTCGATCACTCCAACCATCCCTATCACACCCATCATATCTCAAACCACTATGATCACTTCAAAAGTATCTCAACCACCCATCACTACATCCAACACAATTCCAAATCCACCACCACTACCACCAAAACCAAACGCAAAAAGACAATATAACATTGCGCTAAAAGCTCACCATGCCTACCAAAAGGCTATCCAACAATATCTAGCCACGTAACAAGCAACACAAGCTCAACAAGTGCAACAAGCCTCTCAAGCTGCCCAAAAAACACAAGCACAAACACGAAAAATGATAACTATTGGGGATAACGATGAACATTCAACCATTGGTGATAGCATTGACAATCTCTTTACCACAATTGTTGAAAGCAATTGATCAAGATCTATCCATCAAAGAGAACATTGAAGATGTTTCTATCTTGTCCGAAGATAAAATCAACATACATCAAGAGTCACTTTTCAATCATGATCAAAATCCACCAACAATACCCAACAATGATCCAATTCAAGAAATGTCAACATCACTTGACCCTATGGTTGAAGACATTCACAATCTCTTTGCCACAATTGTTGAAAACAATGTTCAATAGCTCTCAATTAAGGAGCACATTGAGGATGTTTCTACCCCATCTGATGATCAACTCACCATACATCAAGAGCCACTTTTTAGTGATCTATTTTAAGGAGTGTTAGAATTATTTGATCCCATTGACATAATCTATGACCCATCGACCAATGATCATATTGAAAATGTCTCTACATTGCCTTATGAGTTAGAGGACATATCTCAATAATTTATGCCAAAGCATGATCAATGTCTTTCACCAAAGTCTAGCAATGGTCCTTTCCAAGACATATTGACATCCTTTGACCTCATGGTTACAGATACTGAAGGAACCCAGAACTTGACACTTGAGGATATTGAACCACTTACCATGTCTAATGACAACATCCAAGAACCTTTTGTAAGCAATCCATCCTTTGAAACTAGCCCATGTCAAGAACTTGATCCAAAGCATGTCGAAAGCAACTCTGAAATCATTCAAGATCAAGAATTTGTATCTTCAAGATACTATAATAATCTAATGGACACTCTCCTATCTATGAAATATGATCATATCCAAAAAGCACATACTCCTCCATCTACCCATGTGAGATTACTTTGTGGATGTGGACAGATGATCTTTCATTGACGAGGGATTCCTTTACTCGATATTATTACACAAAGAGTTGATGATTCCCTACATTGAAAGCGAGTTGTCAACATCAAGATCGGTGTAATAAATCTAGACTAAATACGTGTGTAGTATCTAGCATTATCCACTCCAAGGACACTAGTCTAGGATAGAGCGGATGTTTGCGAATTGATAGAGCATCGATAGAAATAACATCATCTATGGTGAGGGTCATTTTATTAGAATGCACTCTAGCAGAGACTCACCGAAGCAAAGCGAGAATCAAAGCATGAAGTGCAATGCGGGGCAACTTGGAGTCTCCAAGCCAAGCGTCCAGCATAGGAAGCACAAGTAATCACTTATGATGGATAAGTGTCCAATAGCCTGTAGCCACATCCGCGAGATCTTCATCCACCCATCACCCCATCCACGGTGGGACCAACATCCAAAGAAGATTTGAATCAAGAGATGCGAGAAGGAATGTTGTCAAAGCAAAGAAATTATAATGGACAAATAAAATACATATGGATACCAAAGAATACAAAGAAAGACCATCCCTATCAAACTCCATCAGTCAAAGAAACTGTGGGGAAAAATAAAAAAAAGGGAAAAGTATCCATCAAAGATGTCCACAAAATCAAAAGCAGGCTTTTCAAGCAACGTACAAGGTATATCAAGCAGTTTGTCCTAATTCCACGCTTGCATACGTATCCGCCGCATCATTGCTCATCTTCCAAGTTTGGAGGTCAAAGGGTTTACCTGGTACGTCTGACAATCATCTCTCTTATCCTAAAGCGCTCCATCCCGCACCTCCGCACATCTTATCCCTAAATGCACTCCATCCACACCTCCACGCATAATATCCAATTCTCACATTGACCATGTGTTTGCAATGACCCTTCATCATAAGGATTTAGAAATCACTCTATCGCGAGGTGTGTACAAAGATAGAGTTAACTCCAATATCAACAAAGTTGATCAGGAATCTCAAAAGTCATATTTGAGTGCACGTATCTTGGAAAAGTAGCTTCTTCAAGCAAGCTATCAATGCAACATCATGATAGAAGCATCTACATCAACACCACCAAGTGGTTCAACATGAGCTTAAAATCTTTCAGAAAAACAAAAAAAAATCATCAAAAAGTATGAAAATCCAAAAAAATTAGAAAAATGATTGAAAACAATAAAGAAAAAAATCATCCTCTAGTGAAAACCACTACGGTGGCACTTTGGGTAGGTACCATGATGAAAACCTGGCAAACAGGCGTCATGTGTAGAATCGAGCATCTACGTGTGCCAGTTCAGGTGGAAGCATCTCATCCCATCCATAATAAATCTAGCATTCCATCCATCTTAGCCATAATAAATCCATTCATCCATGAACCACTTATCCAATCCATTTTCATCCATCTGCATCCATCATCCTAGTTATCTTTATCTTGGAAATTTTGGTGCACACTTTGCACTTGCTTATGGTAAACATCTTGACATGGGTCATTTTCATTGATCCTATCCTATGCAACATTATTTGAGCCATGAAACATTATCCAAATGAGCATTCCTCCATCCAAACACCTTATCTTATCACAAGATAATCCTTGGCATCCTTTGCGTTCTTACCATATTCATCCATCCATACACCCATCTGAGCATCCATCCATGGCATTCCATACATTGCCAAACACTGGAGGAAAATGTTTACATCTTGCTTTGAGAATAAATCTTGATCTATATCCTCCAACTTATATGGTGATCCGAACATTGGAAAACATGAAACCAAGTTGGTCAAAGCACTTGTGATCCAAAATCCAAATCACTAGCCCATGGCATATTTTGACGAGAACATGTTCTTTATCAAGCTTCATCAATCCAAATAATCACTATCAGTCGCATCTAATTTGCATGTCAAATGTCACATCAAATCATTCAAACAGATTTTGTTCCAAATCAAGCTTCATCAATCATGATCAATCAAATCCAATCAAGAAATCATTAGGATATCCTTGTGTTGCTTAACACTATCCTTGCATTTTTGTGCATCCTCAACAATGTTATCATCATTAGTCTTGATCAAATCATTATCAATCCATCATAATCTTGGGGATATCTTTCCCAATCCTTGTGTTGCTTAACACTATCCTTGCATTGTTGTGCATCCTCAACAATGTTATCGTCATCAATCCTGATCAATCAAATCCTTGCATTTTTGTGTATCCTCAACAATGTTATCATCATCATCAATCCATCAATTCAATCAGTCAACCTTAGCTTGGTCTTCAACAAAATCCCAAACATAGCACTGATATCATATCCACATCCAAATCGTCAAAATCATGCTTAAAAATCCAAAACACCAAAAACATATCAAAAATCCAAGGTACCAAAAATTAGAAAATATCAAAAACATTGAATTGAACTACATCATCTCTCGAGCTTAAACATAGGCAAGGCTCATATTTGATCAGCCCCTCAGACACAAAATCCAAAAATTCATATAAAATCTCACAAAATCCAAAAAACATTTGAAAAATCAAAAATCAAAATATTTGAAAAATCTCAAAAATACTCAAAACAGCCTCAAAAAGATTCCTAAATGCTCTAAAACATCCAAATATTTGAAAAAAATCCATCCTGCCTCATCTCACACTCAAAAATAATCATCATCCATAATAAATTGATCGCCACCTTCATCCTTTGGCAAATACAAATAGAAACAATTCCCAACAATTATGTGCAAACTTCAAATGTAAAATCAAATTGAAACAACAAACCTTTTAAACATAAAATCAAACTCTTGATCATTTTCAAACATGTTAGTCAACCTTATATCAACAGCCTATCAATCAACTTATCAAACCATCATCATCCTATACAATGCATGTCCTAGGATATATCGTTCCGACAATGGGCATAATTTTGGATATCACTTGGATTCTTATCCTATCAAAACACATCCCTTTGGCTCAAGATATGAACATTGGCTTGTTTGCGTACTTGATCTTTTCTTTTGATTTATCTTATTGCACTCATTCCAAGGACCTCTCGATGATATCCGAATGAAGGATTTAGAGAGATAGGAATGGGGCAATGACCATTATCCTTTTTGTCTGTTGTGCTTATTGGACGTTCTTGTAATATACCTTGGCAAAAACTTGCTTTGTTAGGTATGTCCTAGCAAGGTTTTCATATGCCAAGTGTGAACAAGAATACTCCTATCTATTTGTCAAGTCTAAGTCCATCGCACTAGGTACAACGACATCCTGGTTCTTTATACCTCGATGCATTGTATCTATGTGTTTTATCAAACATAAGGTAAGTAGCCCTTTTAAAATCCCAATCCTTGATAAGTGAATCATCATCTATCATCATCATCATCTCCAAAAGTCTCATCGGATCATGGACTTGTTGGATCCTCTTGTCATCATCTCATTTCTTCTTTCTTCTCTCTGCTAACATAACATCACCAGTGCATCCATCCTACATCCACAAACCATCAACATTTTGCACATCATCTCACATGCATTTTCATCATCATAATATAGATCTGTTAGTCTAAGCATCTGCATAGAACATCCATCGCATAATCATAGCATATCACATCATCCATCTCATCCATCTCACATCATTCATCATAATTTAAGTTGTTTAGGATAATATAGATTGGTTATTCTAAGCATCTTAAAACCATCTCATTTGCATCATCATCCATCATCCATCTTGAACCTCTTTATCATGAGATCAACCCTCAAATCAAATATTTTTGCTCAATCTCTGATGTACTAGTGTACTTATTTCAGGGGCATTCAAAAATCAAATTAATTTTTTTGAATTTTGATTCCAAAGTTTATTCTTTGAGCGAACAAGTACATTGCTTTCAAAGAGGGGCAAAATGTAGACATAAAATTGACATCATGCATAATTAAATAAACCATAATCTCCTAAGGTCATCCATTTAAATTGAATAAATTAACTTTATTTAATTTAAGCCTAACAACATCTTCTTTGATTAAATAAATCAAATATTTACTTAATCAAGTCTGAAATCACCATTCCATCCCTTTTGATTTAAATAAATCAAAATATTTAAGTCAAATGGGTCAAAACCCCTAATCATCATCTAAGTTAATCTAATCCTGATTAAATCTAATCTAATCACCCATCACATCCTCTAGTTTTCCCACTTGCACAATAAATCAATTTATTGATTTATTAATTCATCATTTTCTTTCAACATGGCATCTTTGAGGAATATTCTCCAAATTTGAATCTCCCCCCAAGTTGACATGTAAATCCAACAAAGCATTTATGAGGTCTTACATGACTCTTACATGTCTCTTGCAAAGGTCAAACTCAACATTTAACTCTCAAATTCAAATTTGAATCTCCCCATCTTTGGTACATTGACCAAAATGTGCTCATTCCTCAACCTATCACAAGTTGACAAGTGGCATCTTCTCATTGGTGGATCTTGAGTCCCATATCCTCCATGTTTGGCTTTCTTCTATCATTCTATTATATAATAAGAGAGCTTCTCTATTGTATCAATCCTTCACAATCTCATGCACAAATGCATCATTGTCATTTGAATCCATATCATATCTTCATAGCATTTCATATCATATTCATCATGGAGCTTAGCAAAGGATTGGGAAAGGGCTTCTTTCCACATTGAAGAAGCGTTAATCCACTATAAGATGTTAGTTTGATCACTAGAATAATGTTTCCTTATGTATTCCTTGATTTTTGCATATTTTCCACTATTCTTGTGTTCAAATGAATCTTATAGCGAATCTTTTGTTTGCTTTGGTTCACTAACAATGCTAAGGGCTTTTTGTTTTTGAGCAAATGCAGATTTAAGGTTCATACAAATCTATTGACATGTTTTCAACATAAAGACTAGGGAGCCTACACATGGTGTTGGATTTGAATTCAGCATGGACCTATTGAAAATATTGTCCTTTAAATGTGGTACAAACTCATTCCCCACTTGGTTCACTAAAGAGTGAATGGTTTGATAGGTATTTCCCACCTAACTTCTTAGATGTATTATATTAGTTTTGAGGACTTGATTGAGGCTAAGATGCATGATTGTGGTTTTATGTTATCTCCTTATGTTTGGATCTTGAATTATAGTGTCAACTTTGAAGATAATTTATTTTAAGGAGTGCATGAGATGTTTAGTGGCTTTTATCATATTCCCTTGTTGTGGGACTAGTTGTTTCATTTGATGTCACAAATAATATTCTCCACAACTTGGTCACTTAGACCCAAGTAGATCAATATGTAGTCAACAAAATATCTTTTTATAGACATAGGAAATTCGTTTTTCAATTACAAGAAGAATATTTCCTTAAGTAGTTGCATGATAATATCTATATAGGCCCTATCTTTACCACTCTCAATCACTTGAATTTTTTGATATATTTTAGAAAATAAAACCAACACAACACCAACCATTCAACTATTAATCCTCAATCTATAACACCCCCTCAACCATCCAATGGATGGTTCTTGATCTAACAAAAAAGAATAGCTTACAAATAATGAAACATGTCAAACATTGCAGAAAACAAGTTAAAAAGACTTTAAATAAATGTTGATTGTTTGTGAACCTTGAGGTGCTCTTGCATCAAGTATTATGTATTGTAGATTAGACAATTTAGCTACCAATAAAGAAATACAAAAAAGTACCTCAAAGCTCAAGTTTGGATGAAAATCTAGAGCAATGGTTTGCAATACAATAAAATTTCAAAAGAGATTGTGGGGCATGTGTGTTAATAAATGATACTTGTAGTTACAACATTACAATGATGAATCCCTCTTATAAGATAGATGAAATCACTAATTTGCATAAGAGCCCCAATTTCTTTCTTCCAATTAAAATAGAAATGAGTTCCATACTAAGGAAACCATAAAGATGTATCTCAACTAAACATAAAAATGAATCCTTGAATATAAAAATTGTTGAAACCTTTAAATGGAGATCCTTCAATAAAAATGCAATATAAACAAGATTTTAATGCACATCATTTTTCCTATTTTTAAATGTTGGATAGCCAAAATACCTATAATACCCATAAGAAAGAGCCTTTGATCAAGGATACCACAAATTAAAGAGCTTAGGTGGAAATTCCTTCGTTCACAAAAAAATCCGCTTGGAGGTCTAGTGGAGCCAGATAAAACAAGCGACTAGAGAAAATCAAGTTCGACTAAATGGTTACAAACAACTTGGAGTGATTTACACCATATGTTTATTTGATATTAAAAACGAAGATAATAGAAGTGTGATCCTCAACCACTTCTCTCATACTTGATTGTCTCCCTGCTCGCTCATTACGCAGATCAATTGCTTTTGATGAACCCAAACTTGTTTGCAATGGAGTTTCTCTTTCTGCTTATCGCTTTGGGGATCAAGTCTTCTCTTTGGAAATGTTCAGCTTCATCTTCATCTATGTTTGATTTGGTATTTTGAAATGGGAATTCTACCCACATAGGGTATTTTGATTTGGTTATGCCTTGGGATGAAATAAAGGTACCAAGCTTGCAGGTAGTATGTTTGATCGCATATAATCCAAGAGCCATATTGTAGAACAGCACAGGCTTATCTGCGTCAGTAAAGGTGCAAGAGACGTATCCCCTGACAAGTCCCTTAAAATGTTTCTCTGGTCCATCCCTTTAACTCCCAGTTATTACGGGTCAATTTAAAGAATTCTTGTTCAAATGGAATGTCCGTAAGCAAGAAAAGAATGATTGCTTTTGCTCTACAGTTTGAAATGACTTCAATAACTACATCAGGTAACTGGAATGAGACCGTCTTACGTGGCTCCGAGGTTTGCTGACTTTGGGGACTAGCTGAGTTGAATTCAGCTCAGCGATCTAGGCGGCCACAGATTGAAGAGCACTGTGTTCTCTAACTTTCTTCTTCATGCTTTTCGGACGGATTTAAGCATGGGGTGGTCTCCAGCGACCGGAGAGCAGGACGGCAGCTCAAATCCTTGAAGACTCTCCAGCGCAGCAACAGTTGCCACACCAGAGAAGGAAGAATATCATGCGAAAAGGTTAGTGTTTCGCAGACAGCATGGGTTTTCTAGTTGTTTGTCTGTCTTTCACGCTTGCAAAGCGAGTCCTTCCTCTCCACATGTTTTTCTGCTATAATGTTGGACTTAACCTTTGACTGCTTACTTCATTTACTGTAGTTTCTCTTCCTTAAGGAAATGGAAGCGCTCCCTAGTCTGCCTCTGTCACTTCATCTTTCTTGTTTTCTACCTTCCTATGTCATTGCTGGACGGCCCTTGCGCTTCTTCTGCATCCTTTTGACAGTTCTGATATCATGGCTCTCCTCTCACTGTGATGGAGCATGCGAGAAACCTTTCATATGTGGGTTTTATAGTTTGGATTATCCTTTTGGAGGGAAGAACAGCGGGTGCGGTGATCCCACGCTTCAGCTCGACTGTGATCACTACTATGGTATGCCTCTAATTAATATTAGTGGACACCAATACTACATACGACAACCTCAAATCTATACCGAAGAAAATCCCGACCATACCATGATAATAAGTGACAACAATCTATGGGGAAACTCATGCGATCCATCCTCCAGTAATGCAGTGCAATTCTGGTCTAGCCCTCAATTTCATATAGTACATGGTTACAGGAATATAACCCTGGGGAAACAGTGCGAACAGGAGAACTTGCCCACTAACGCATCCAAATTAGAATGTACTGATGATTGGTATTATATAACTACTTCAAACTTGAGTTTGGCTACGGAGTACTGTAAATCATATATTCAGCTACCAGTGCAGATCGACTCAAACCTACCTCGATCCACGAGTCCGGATGAACTTCTACAGCAAGGGTTCGTAATAAAATGGAATTTCAGTGAAGGTTGCGAGTACTGCGTGTCAAGAAATGGTACCTGTATTTACAACATTACAACCATGGAGACATTTTGCCAGATGGATGCAATCCCTAATCAGAGTAAGAGTCCCAATTCTCTTTCTTCAAATTTCAATAGAAATGAGTGGAAATGGTATTGAAGAAGTGGATTCAGGAAGTTTATTTTTTTGTGTCGCAGGTTCCGTGACTTTCATCTCTGTTCTGGGTAAGCTTCGGTTTTCGGAATTGGCCTAAAGAAATTCTTTACTCGCACCATGTTTTTTTTTAAATTTATATATATTTTTAATGCTATGACTATGGTTCATTACAGTTGAATAGATAATATTCACCTCTTATTCAGTATCAGGTATCATCGGATGCACACTATTAGTAGTTGTTGTGTTGCTGGTTATGGCTTATCGAAAGAAGATGTCCTCCTTCGGCTGTCAGGTGTTTAGAAGGAAGCGTGATAACTCAGGATCCGTTTCCAAGGTAGAGACATTTCTGCACAATTATGTTGATCAAATGCCAGCCAGATATTTGTATTCAAGCCTCAAGAAGATCACCAATAACTTTGTACATAAGTTGGGTGAAGGAGGGTTTGGTGTGGTTTATGAAGGAACGCTTCCAAGCGGTAATCTTGTGGCAGTTAAAATGCTTGACCATTCAAGGCAAACCGAAACTTGGTTCATGAACGAAGTGGCGACCATCGGAAGGATTCATCACATTCATTTGGTTCGTTTGTTGGGGTATTGCTTTGAAGGATTTACGAGTGCACTTGTGTACGAGTACATGGCAAATGGATCTCTCGACAGATTTATATTTGCGAGTAAAGAGGAAGGTCAAATTCTGAATTGGGATCAATTGTATTCAATTGCTTTGGGGGCGGCTCGTGGAATTGTGTATCTTCATGATGAATGTCATAGCCGCATCATTCACTTCGATATAAAACCACACAATATATTATTGGACGAGGAGTTTACAGCCAAAGTAGCCGATTTTGGCCTAGCGACACTGTGTGGAAGGAGAGACGACCACGTATCAATGACAGCAGCGAGGGGAACGCCAGGATATTGTGCGCCAGAGGTGTGGTCTAGAAATTTGGGGCCCGTAACAGACAAGTCAGATGTTTACGGTTTTGGAATGATGTTATTAGAGATGGTGGGAGGAAGAAAGAACATTGATGTACAGGTGAGCCGTTCAAGCCAACTTTACTTTCCAGACTGGGCAATAAAATTGGTGGAGAGAGGAGAACTGAGGATGAGGTTGAGGGAAAGAGAGTTGAGCGATGCAGAGGAGGCCAAGGCGAGGAGTCTGACAAAAGTGGGGCTTTGGTGTATTCAGTTCTATTCGACGGATAGACCGTCAATGATGAGAGTGCTTCACATGTTGGAAGGAGATGCCGATGACATCCCAAATCCTCCGACTCCGTTCAATGCTCTCCCGCAACTGGCTCCATTTCCCGCCAATGAAGAATCGTCCTCCACTGGAATTGAAACGGCATCATAATTACAGGTTTGGGAAAATTAACTCCTGACGGGATTTACCAGTCAATATTCAAATAATCTGTGTTTTTATACTATTTAATTGTTTGTTTTCCAGTTTTTCCATTAGTATAATGGACTTCTACCAGTTGTAATTATAAAATTTTATTTTAGTATTTAGAAAAAATGCCACCAATATATAAATCAGGCCTGTCTAGAAATTAAGATGGTTTCTAATATTTTTGTTTTACTTTGATAGTTGCACCAGTAAAAAGTGAATTTGCTTTCTAATGTATTTTATTCTTGCTTTTGCTTTAGATTATGTTTTAATATTACTTCTAGGATATGTACTGTTGTAGATGGAAGCCGTTAAATGTTTACCGAGGATAAGTGTTATTTTGTCCTTGGATTTGCATCGTAGTATTTAAATATGTATGGTGACATAAGTTTAAGGTATAGGTGTTTTTTTATTAAGATTGCATTGTTTGTTAGGAAGTTATGTGATCATTTTTGTTAGAGAAAATATTTAAGTACATAATTTTTTTTAAAAAAATTTACAAAAGTTATATATTAATATTATTGTCATTATTGTACATCTTTATTGTGTATTAAATTTTAGGTCAAATTATTTATGGATGGAGAAATTTATTAAGGTATTGTAATTGAGTAGTTATGTCTCATTCTCACTCATTCTTGACATATTTTTGTTTCTTACATTTCAGATTTTATTATTATAATCGAAGAATAGTTAATAAACATGTTGCTAGATGAGATTCTGAGAAAGAAAACTGTTTTTAAATTTCATGTTAAATACCTCACAAATACATGACATAATAATTTCATCTTTTTCAAAATATTGTGATATTTAATGGGGAAAATGATACATGTTTTATGAAGATTAATACTATATTTCTTATGAAATCATATTTTTGTTTGATAGTACTAAAAAATCATTTCAAACTAATAGATTTTATATTAATTTATCTTAAACTTTAAGTTCATTGTTGGTTGTTTGTGTCTAGCTGGTCTTTGTACTAAATTTTGTCTTTCAAAGATTAAGAAATGCAAAAAATTCTTTGAAATTAAAAGGAATATTTTTCTATTTTTTCCAGCTATTGTATTGAATTTTTTAATGCACATTGGATTATTTTAAGTCTATAATCAAAATTTTCTACACATATCTCTACAATAGGGCCCCTTAGCTTATTCAAGAACCTTCATTTATAATCATGAATTCTAGTTCATTTCATAGAACTGACTTTTTATATTTTCCGGATCTTACATTCCACATGAAAACCATATCTCCAACTTAGAATTTTATTTGTAATGCTCTCATAAAAAATATATGTTTACTTTCTCTTATGTGATAATATTTTCTCATGTGTAATCCTACTATTTTCATCTAACTCTATTAGCTCCATCATTCTTTGAGTGATTGTCACATTTTCTCCTTCAAAATCCTATAGTAGTTGGTACATAGAAAACTCCAAAACTAATTGGCATCTTAGCCTCCAATCCATGCACAAGTTCAAATGGGCTCTATTGAATAGCTACTTTATAGGTCACTCTATTAACCCACAATACATACATCAACTTGTCATCCCATATTTTCTTATTCATATTCAATGCTCTTTGGATAATCTCATGAGGATTTTTGTTGGATTCAACTTGTCTATTTTCTTAGGAATGGTAGAGAATGAGTGAATTAAAGCAATCCCATATTTATAACATAAAATTAAAATTAAAATGTTATTATATCTTAAACACGTGGTATGTTATCTATAATGATTCTTATAAGCACACTAAATGTGGTTATGATTTGATTCAATAAGAAATATACTACCATTTTTAATATATCATTATGGGTTGGAAATTCCTCAGCCCATTTGGTGAAGGAGTTAGTGGCCACGAGGTTCCATATTAACCATCTCTTGTGATACTAAATTGTTGGCATTACCCCTACTTATGACAACCTTACAACACTTACCTCTAGATTTGCATATTATTTAGAACAAGATTTTCCTCTACTTTCATAGTTGTGCTTCAATAGAGATCTCCTTGTGGAAAATGAAATACCATTTTCATTAATCTTCAATTTTTTAGGATCTCTTATCGCCTTTATCAACATGTGTAGCTCTCAAATTCTCTACCATAGCTTCCTTTTCCTCTCTAATATCCATCAATTATATATTGTTCTAGTATGTATTTGTATCATATATATTATTGAGGTGAGAATTGTCAACTGTATGCAACCTAAAATGGTCACCTAGATGTTGGGCCCCATTTATTTAATTTGTCAACATCAACTTTCTGAATCAATGATTGTCTCATTTTCAAATCAAATTTCTTAATCAATTCATAACTATTTCAAATGTTTCAATTTTCCCTAAGGTTTGAATGCTTCATTAATTTTATTTAATCAAAAGAAATAAATCCCTTTTAATAAATAAAATAACGTATTTAATTGAAGTTAATATTACTTAAATAAAATGATGCTATTTAATTAAATCTATTTTAATTAAATAATTTTATTTTATTTTATTAATATTCATTTCTAAATTACATAATCTTATTGTATTTTATTAAAAGAGATATTATCATCTTAAATTAAATAAAATAAATGAAATATCCTCTCAAGAATATCTGTGATGAAAAAAAAGGAAACAAATCAGTTAAAAGGGAAATAAACTAAAAAGAATTCCAATCAAGATTTGTTTCTATTTTTCTATTTATCCCACATTGCTTCTGAATTTGCCTTCAATTCCACTTTTGCCTATAAAATGAGCCCTCTCATTCTCATTTCAAAAAATCACGAATTTTTACATCAGACTTATGCTACAAATTTTCTTGAATTTTATCATTTGAGATTACACATTAGTTTGATTTTATAAGCATCTTAGTTTTAGAGCATATAGTTTAATATTACATTTTAAATCTTCATAGTAGATTAATTTGCAAAGTAATTCATTTATGGCATTGCATGTAGATCAATTTTCATTTCAATAAATTAGTTTTGTTTATTGCATTTTACAGTCATTTAGATTAGTTTTCATTGTTGCATTGCAAGAACAGGATTCATGGAGATTGGCATTCTTGCTTCTCCTCTTTGAATCTCTCGTTCCGAGACTATATTTGCGGGTAACTGGTCAAGGGCTACCCATCAATCCTGCTTCTCGGATAGAGAGTTTGAATTGATTTGCAAGGACTCATTATTGAGTATCCTTGCATGCAAGGATTCCGAAGTATAACATATTTTCAGATACATCAACTTCCTTGTAGTATGGGCTACTACCCTTAAGATTCTTTGCATATGGCCTCTTATCATTGCACAGTAGCCTGTTCTCTTGGAACATCTCCTATCTACCTCTTTTTGGGTTTTTTCTATCTACAAATCTTTCACTCAATTTTATTTCTAAAATTAGGGCCATTTTTTATTATTCCTCTTATTTCTAAATGTTTAACACACACAACTATTCCTAAATTGATTCTCTCAATCTATTCATGTATCTTTCTAGTTTATATATTCTCCCATCATGGTACCTTAAATGGACTATTAGTCTATAATAATCATCTATATAGTCCTTCATAGTTGTATCTCTTTCTTAGATTGAGAAACTATTTTAATAGCTTGAATTGGTATTTTTTAAAATTGAACTTAGATTCTAATTTCTTCACATTTTTTCTTATCTCCCAATGCTCAGTTTACCTCTTCAGATTATTTCCAATTAGACTTATTTCCACCAAATAAAAACATGGCCCTTCACATTAGTTATTAAAAGTTTCACTTTATTTGGATAATAAATATGTTTATACTCAATGTGTTCTTCTAAATCTCCTATCCAATTTATCATTCTTCAATATTTTGACTACTAAAATAATTTAGAACATCTACTCTAGTTTACTTACCAATAATTGATATTTCATCATTTATTTCAGGCGTGTTCTTTACTTTCACTCTCCTCCACAAAGTTGTATTATTTTTCTTCACCACATTAATCACTTATAGGTTTTAAGGTTTCTCGTGTGACCTTGTTAAAAGCATCTATCAATATTTTCATAGCCTTCATCATGTCAAGAATCTATTCCATTTTCCTAGTGATATTAATAATATGATTTCCTCTCCATAGAAGCATCTTGGATTTGGTTTAAACTATCTCATCTTAGTGATTTATTTACAACCAAAGTCCTTATGACCAACACTTTCTTGCTAGATGATATCATTATTTATTTTTTGTAAAATAAAAAATGGCATGGATCTTATATGGTGTACCTCCTATTCTTATCAAACTCATTGAAAGAAAATAAATTGATGAAGCTTTGATACCAAATGATGTAATCATGTCTAGAGGGTCCAACAAAGGAGTATCCGACCATATGACCAAATTAAATAAATCACAAAATTTTAATAGAATAGTAAACTAGAATTTCCTTTATTCATTGTACAATCACAACAACATTACAAATTCCAATATTGAAGGCCTCAATTATTACGATCATTAGAATATTATTAGAAATAGATGTTAACTCTTACCTATAAAGTTTATTGACATCAAATCACACATTCCTCTTATGGGTTCAAAATTGTAGGTGAATGCTTGACTTGGGTTATTTTTTCCACGTTAGGTAAAATCCACTTCCTCAAAATTTGAATTTCAAAATAGGCCCAATTTGATCACTTTATAGAAAGTTGTTATTTATCACTTTTTGATTGAATTATGCACCTAGGATGGACATAAAATGATGCTACTTCTATGCGGTCATTCAAAATATCAATTACCAATCAATCATTTTAGGTAATCACACATTCTTACAATAATCCACAACATCTCATTATCACAAGGGATCAAGTATTTTTCATTATTTAATTTTACATATATTCACATCAACTAAATTATATTAACAAAAAATAAAATCTAGTTCTTATACTACAAGATTCTAATATACATTACCGTGCATTCTATTTGCATCATTTCTCAAGTGCAATATCACCTTGAATTATTGGAGCAACATCTATTTTGTTCAACTCTTTCCAAAATCATTAATTTGGTCAATAAGGCTTGTGTAAGGCAAAAAAAAAATCTTTCACAACAAGCTATACATAAGATTTATCACTAAGACTATATTTTTTATTGCAAGTAGACATGTTGGGTAAGTCTTTGTTGTAGGTTAAAAGGGATTGCAAACATCAAGATTGAATATCCAAAAGAAGGATTCATTGGCTTGAATCATGAATGAATTTGCAACTATGAGAATAATTCCTCACCTATAAAATTGATCTAGGTTTTGGAAATTTTTAAAATCAAAGGTCTTAGTCATCTCAATTCATTCATTATAGATTAAATTTTAAATTTTGGATAATAATATTTTATCTCAATATTTTCTATTTTTTTAAATACACTTATTAAAACATATTTATAACTCAATTCATATATTTAAAATGTTTTATTTATTAATACTTATTTATATTTATTTAGCTTTTATTCCCTAAAACTTCCAAACAAATTTTAGCGTTAATAAATATGAACACAGTTCATTTTCAACAATAATGTTAATAATAGTTCTACCTGGTAAAATATATCTCCATTTATTGATATAGTAAAATAATTCAGCGTAATAAGGCAACTCAGCAAATAAGAAACTATTATCATTGACATAAAGGATCTAATAACTAGTCACACTTAGGATCTAATAACTACGCACACTTAGGATCTAATAACTACTCACACTTAGGCTTAGGCATAGGCATCCAAAGTAACATCTTCTTGTAAACAGCATGACAAGAAGCCCGATTCTTGTGGATCCATTTAACCAAAAAACTCAAAATTTCAAGAAAGATGAAGAATTTATACCACCAAAAGTACCAGACTTCTTTTATTTAAAAGATAAACTAAAATTATGAAATCCATCTTACAAATAACTTGTTTCCAGATGATGAAATTATTAGTACCAGATCCTTTAACAGAAAAGAAAAAACAAACAGTTCTACCTTATAAATTAATCTGTATTTATTCATATTGCAAAACGCGAGGACTATAATCTACATAATACACGAGGATCTAATAAGAAGCTACTGTAATCAAACATAATACTCGAGGATCTAATAACTAGTCACGCTTAGGCTTGAGCATCCATAGTAACATTTCTCCGTAAACAGCATGACAAGAAGCCTGATTTCCTCGCAGTCCGTCAGAGAAATAATGACAGAGTGCCGTCGCGTTCCTTACTACTTTTTTATCATCCTCCACCACCTCCAACTGAAGATCAAATGCATCACTCCGTAAGGAAACACGAAGATATGACACGTTACAGGCGATTTACCGCCCACGATATTCTCCCTCTTAGACAACTTGGTAGCCATGGCCCACTGACCGGATCTCACAACGGACTGGTCACTAAGCAGGGCTACGTCAGATCCCAAAAGGGACACTATGAATTCCACCATGCCCTCAATGGATGTGCTGCACCTTTTCACTTCTTCTTCCGCCCTTTCTCCGCACATCTTCAACGTGCCCACCATGTTACGGGACATATTTGACTCGCTCGGTATGTCCAACAACTTCAACATTTGAGAAACATTTGCAGTAGAGAATGGCGGCATCATCCTTATCAAATGTTATTTCTCCCGACTCCCGCAGCTCTGCCTTATCAAAGAACATGTGCTCCTTCTCTTCCTCAAGCCTACCTTCGGAGAGTCCATGATTTGAACAACCACCTCCCCACGGTATGTTTTCACGGCATAACAAACCGGCAGACCGGCAGAACTGGGAGGCATCGAAAGAAGTAGTGTCTCTGTTCTTCAGCGCCGCGGCGAAATCTTTTAGCTGTCTTAGAGAAAGAGGGGACAGACGATTCACTTGCGGTTGGGGTATTCCAATGTCTGTAAGCTTCTCTCGCCACTGCTGACGCTGTACCTCCGCAACGTTACTGTTGTCCGCACCAATCTTATCAAGCCCAATAATTGCCTGAAAGCCATGCGCACGTTATGAGTCTTCCTTGTATACTACACTGCTCAATAACTAAAACAACCAAACCAATAAACAACTAAAAAGGAGAAAACCGAAATCTTGTCATCCCTCTGAAACAACTCACACTAGTTCCGACCACCAGAAGGAGCTGAACTCTGCTTGTCGTAGCCATCACCTCACTCCAGAAGCGCTATATAATAGTTATTCCTTCGCTGGCTTCTCAATTGCAAATTTCACTAATTTCCTCTCTTTATAGGAAAGTTTACTCAAGCTGCCCGCAGACAGTGATACAACCCAGAAAAAAACTAAATGTGATGGTAAAAGCTGTCAACAATTCATCCTCGTCACTTGAGGTTGATGGAAGTACGAGCTTGGTGAGATGGGCAGTGCTGACATGCGAGTATGTGGCACTCCATTAGTTTGGGCTACTTTCTTATTACCATTATCATCAGATGCATTAGCTTGAAGCCAAAAAATAAAGGGTTCTATTGACGTTTCTGAGACCAGACGCCAATTGTGGTTTTTGATGAACAGTGGTTGCGATAGCTCTTCCACCAATTATTTTGATACTCAGTAAATCATGCATTCAATAATACGTTTGTTTTGTACCTAAGATTTTTTTTAGGCGTAGATATTTTTCGCGGATGGCCCATAATTTTGCAAATTTCTTTTTGTTAATTTTGTGGTTCTTTCTTTTTATTTGCCACATCACCTTTATCAAGATCAGATCAAATAATCCGAAGGACAATAACAACTGAAAATATGAGTACGTCGAAACCGATATATTGATTACAGAGATGAGAGTAATGTTTTGTTACATTGATCCTGGGTATCAGAGCGATGAATTCTCTACATGAGCCGACGTATACAGTGTGGGAACGGTCATTCTTCGACTTCTAACAAACATAATGTAAAAGAATATATGATGTCTTTTGAAATGCAAATTAGCTTAATGTTTTCTATTTATGTTAGATATGAATTAATCTAACCATTCATTAATTTTACTTTTTAGTTATTAATTTGTTAGTTAGCCAATATATTGAAATATGTTATGATTACAAATTATTTAAATTTTGTAATCATTTATATTAGTAGTTTCATATCTTTTATTTTACTCAAAATTAATTTAAGATATGATTTTTATAAGAAAATAAATATTTTTGTAGAATCATGTTAAAGATTATACAAACTTAGAGATACGAATTGGTATAACCCCTCAACTAGTAACATTTGCACCATTCCATATTATGTCATAATATTAAAATAAAATATAAATTAGAACAATTCTTTCTCCAAGTGTTTTGATAATACAACAAAAAAAACACTTGAACTTGGAGTCATTATCAAGATTAATTTTCTCCACTAGAAAAAAAATTCTACCACCCATCTTCCTATGAAAATTTAGATCTTGGAAGACTTGTCACCACTGCTAAAAGAATAAACCATCAATTTTTTTTCATTCTTAGTAGCCTATCATTTATTAGCCGCTACAAAAGAATAATTTCTTTGTAAAATGACTATGGACTACTAAACACAACTCCACAAATCTCTACAAGACAAACATCCACCAAATTTTCATCAAAAATATTGCCAACATCAAATGTTGACTTATATTACCTCTTAATAGTGATTTGAATGTCTCCATTAACCAATCCTAAGCCATAAGGCTATAAGATTAGAAATTTCCTACTTTGCAGTTTTCAACTTAGGTTTTTATACTCATTTTGATCTCCATTACCCTCCCTCCATTACCCTCATGTGCTCTAACATAATCATTTCAATTAATCCTAGCCTTCTCTGTAGTCATAGAATGATAATGCAAGTAATGCTAACCTTAGTAATATCTCACTAGCCACGAAAGTTTGGACCCTTCAACTTTTATAAACACTTTGACTAACCTAACATTTTTGCATATAAACAATATTGAAAATATTGATTTTCCCACCTCTTCATGGGATAATCCATATTATTTTTTCAAACATAAAATTCCTAACAAATTATTATGGAATTCTTTTTAACCACTTTTTCCATTCATTCATAATTCAAAGAGCTTACTATCATTTTTCTTCTCCAACATATAGGTGAATTACTAAGATTCCATTAGAAAATTGGAAGAAGATTGTAGTATGAAGATATGAAGTTTAGATATCCCCTAATGTCATTAAAAATATGGAATCCTTTTTATTTCCTTCTTTTCATCTTCCCCATTAATTTATTTTCCTCACTCATTCTAATTCAAAAGTTTTGAATTCCTTCCTTATTATTTTTAATAGAGATAAAGGTGGGGGTTTTTTAAAGGGTTCCAATCTTTTATAGTAAATTACTCAACTAGTGAGAGGAACAAGTCCCATAAGTAATGAAATAATTAAATAAGAAACAAAAGACCACTACAATTAGAAATAGAGGAAATGAACAATATAGTCCCCTATTGTTATAACACTCTTATTTGAATAATTTTCAATTCATTTCCCTTACTTTTATCTTTCTTTGTACTCTTAATCATCTCTTTTGGTCTCCATTTTAAAAATAAAACACCCCTTATTCCTTACATCCTCCCATAGATTTTCCTTGTAATCATGATATCTTGCACACAACATTCATATTGGGTGTAGATTTATAGATACTCTAAATTTTCATATTGAGTTTTATGAAGGTTGAAACACACTAGATATTGGATTAATTGAGGCAATCACTTTTCTTTAAACATACTTTTAGGTTTGTAGTGTTGTAAATTGTCACCCTTGATAATTTCACAATTGGTTTAGCTCCACTCTATTTTCTTAGACCCAATTATGCTTTAAAATTTCTCATTTTATTACAATCTTTAGAAAATCAAAGTTAAATTGGGGATTATCAATTAACAATTATTTAACAACACTCAAAGCCCCAAAAAAGTCTAGACAAGAGCACTAGCACCCCTATCTAACCTATTTTGATCCTAATTCAAATATGTCAATGTTGATATTTTAACATTTACAAATTCAGATTTAATTATCATATATCGATAATTAATTTGCAGCAAATTAAAGAAATCCTTATTTAAATACAAGATTTTTTCATCATTTGAGATCCTAGCATTGTGAAGTGACAATTGAGCATTCTAAAAAGTAGTCTAGAATAGAATTAGCTGAATTATTGCAACATTATTTCAATCAATCATCATGTTAGCAACACATCAAGTTTTTATCTGATTTGTTTATGTTTCATGTTCATTTGTTTTGTGACTAATAACACTTGTAGGACTTCAAATCAAGCATCCAATTACCCTTGAAGGTGATGAGTACAATGAGTTTATTCCATCAACGAATGCAAATATAAGTGGTAAGTTGTAAAACTTGTCAATCAATTATCCATTAGCCTCTTCCTAATCGAGGGTAAGCTCTCTTTTACACCATCATAACCATTGTGGAGGTATAAATACCAAAATGGGGTTTGACTTGTTGTGCATATGTTTGACAATGGTTGTCATTGATGTCAACACTTGGGGAGATTGTTGTGATGTCAACATTTGTATTGAGTATGGTTGTTGTCATTAGAAATGATATCATGATGATATTAAGATGAGGATTAGAAGTAATGTTGAGTTGGACAGATGTTGATGATGGTCTCTAGTGTGTTATATCCTCTATCCTATTGCTCCTGAGGAATTATGTGTTACTACAATAAAGTTCTGGTCTCCACAAGTTGGTGAAAGGTTTTGTTGCAAGAAGTTGTGTTGAAGTCTATTAAGGAGAATGCTCTGCATTCATCCGTTATTGAATCTATGTAGCCTTGTGGTTTGGGATTCTATGTTTATTTTTTATGATTGGTGCACTCCTATCTTCTCTGGTCACCATTGCTTCTAAGGAGGTTTCTGGTTTTTGCAGAAGGTCGGTAGTTTTGTTACTTCTCTAGACTAGTCTAAAAAATGCTCCACATTTCTCCATATTAATGTTCCTACTCCTACAACTTGGTCAGTGTGCTCTTAGTGCTTGTGTAGTGTCTCATTTTTTATTGCATGAGTTAGTGTTTACTGCAAGTTGATCTGATAATGTTCTTGAACCAAAGGAAAATTAAGGTGTTCCGCCTTTTTGGAGATGGAACTTAGGACCTATTTCCAAACTTTAGTTCATTAGGAAACCAAGATCCCTCAACCAAGTCACTCAATTGAGGGAAAGACCAAGGGGTTTCCTTGCATGACTAAACGGGGGTTCACCATTAAATGAAGCTTCAAAGGAGAAATGCAAACTCTAATGAACTAAACCCTAGAAACTTAAAAGCATTAAATCATATTAACAAACAAAAATAAAATAGAAAGGAACCTAAAAGTTCATGGATTCCAAGTAAGATCTGCAACTCTGAAATTCTACCTTTTTCAAGTGCACTGGGACTCAAACACCAAGCTAGGAAATTTAGTCTTGCTATAGGAATCTAGGCTAAATCTAGAATCTTTTGGTAAGAGATCAAGATCTATAGAAAACTGATAAAAGTGGTATACTAGGACTCATA